>JABEVS010000004.1:401653-469679 GCA_018290735.1 Coelastrella sp. MACC-549 | reverse complement strand
ACAACAACAGCAAAAAGAGACAGAGAACACACAAACAAAAACAAAAGAAAAAAAAAAAAAAAGAAACACCAACAAGACAGCAACACAAAGAAGAAAAAGACAAAGAAAAAAAACAAAAAAGTAGGAGGGAGGCGGGGGGCGGGCAGTAGGGGGTGGGGGGGGGGGGGGGGGGGGGGGGGGGGGGGGGGGGGGGGGGGGGGGGGGGGCTCTGCTGATGATGAGGTTACGTTTTAATATCACACCATCGTGGACTACATACACGTGGCACCTGCCCAGTACTTGTGTTTCAGCTGGTTCTGGCCCAAAACCATTGGATAAGGCAGCTACCACATCTCATGCCTCATGTCTCCCTGTTGTGCCAACATCAGCTGAGAATCACTTCCTTGCATCTTCTGTGACTGCTGCTGTCCTGCAGCACAAGCAAGATCCGTGATGCGCGGGGTGTTCAGAACTGCCTGGGTGCCCTGTACATGGTGGCCTCAGCACTGGCCATTGAGGTGGGCTTTGAGTGCCAGCAGGGGCTGTCTAGGGAGCGTGTGGTGTACTACAGGGAGATAGCAGCAGCTAGCTACGGGGCAGGACCTTACCTGGCAGCACAGGTGAGCAGGAGACTCAGGCACATGCAGCAGCATTACTTGCCCTGCCCCGCTGCACCTGATGTCTGCTGTTCAGCACACATCGACTGTGCCTCGCACCAGCTTGGCGAGCCCTTGAAACAATGGTTGCACCCACACCAATCATTTTTGAGCAGCATGCTGCCACCTGGTTCACTCACCAAGAAGGGCAGTGGACACATCATCTGGACTCTGAAGTATCAACTTTAAGTTGTGTAGCATCTGTAGCGTGCATGTGCAGGGTGACGCCATAGAACTTGTAGTACTCAATGCTGAGCCAACTCCTACATTCTGCTCCTGTCCTTGCAGCCACTGCTAGACAGCATTATGTTGTGATTACACTGTCTCATGCTGCTTCAACCTCAGGTGCTGGTTGAGTGCAGCTATGTGTCAGTTCAAGTTGTGTTGTACACAATCATCACATACTTCATGGTGGGCTTTGAGCTGGCAGCAGCAAAATTCTTCTACGTGATGGTCCTGGTGTGGCTGTGCAGCATGGTTGCCTTCTGCACATCTCAGGTGGGCAAGCCTAGGAGTAATGACACGGGGCGCACATGCACAAACCATTTTGCCAAACGGTTTGGCTCCGAGTCTGAATTACAGATACTGGTAGCACTGCTACTTGCTTTTACCGTAAAGGTTGAAGGCTTCAAAATCAGAGCCATACATCCTGGCAAGTCGTAGAGCCGTAGCTGTAACTTTGTTTATGTGATGAGATGCAGTTTGGTGAAGTTGTGCTGCAGTGAACCTGTTGTTGACATTCTTGGGTCACACTATGACGGCGCCCTGCTGCTAGCCTGGCACTCATCAACTGCTTACCCTGCACACTACATGGAACGCTGCCAGGGCACCCTCCCCAGATAAGGCACTGCCGCTCAATGCTGCAATGCATACTGCTTACAGGCCCTTGTGCAGACAACTCCCATACTGTTCATTGCGACAACCCTCTACTCGCTGCTGACCAACCTGCAAAGCCTTGTTAGCGGCTACACCAGACCACTACCAGCCTCCTCACGTGCCTGGTGGGGAGCTTACTTCCTGAGCCCCTCCTACTACACATTCATTGGCATGGGCTCAAGAATACTAGGTGACGTGACAAATCCCATTCTGGATCCAACATCATCTACTGGAGGTACTGTAACAGTGCAACAATATGTGGCAGCAGTGTATGGAATGGGCAGCAGCATGTACCCAGGACCGTATGGCAGCTTGGGAATCCTGGTGACCATCAGTTCGGTGATGCTGGTAGTCAGCTACCTGGGCCTGCGTTTTGCTAGGTTTCAAAACAGGTAGCACCACAATAGCCTGCAGCCCCTGAAAGCAGCTCTCAGGGGGGTGGGTGTTGAACGCTCGTGCGGCCATTTACAAGCTGCAGCATCTGAGCTGTATCACAACAGTTTCTTATGCCAACATCAGGCTGATGGCGTGCCAGCGTCGGCGTGCAGGCAAGCTTTGGTCCAGTCGCACTTTGTCGTATGATGCATCCGAATCGTCCAACCCTGGCCTGACCGATTGGGACAGTGTGATGAGTCTTGCGCATTGAGCGGCAACTCATGGAATTATTAGACAGTTGCCTCACCTGCGGGGTACCATAATCGCGTCCGCCGTGTAGCTACGACTTGGCGCTCAGCGCTACAATACAGTTCAGCATCCCTGCACATTTCTGCTACAAGTGGTGGTCCAGATCAATACGTACGATAGATAACATATATTCACATAGCGTGCCGCAGCGCTGTGAAAGAGACAGAGCCATGAAACGTCTTGAACCGTGTACGCATTTGAAGCCTTCTCTTACTTGACAAAGATCAAATCTGATAGACACAAAACAACAGACTACTTACTCGACAAGTGGCTCGTATGATGACTGTAGGCCATCATGGCCTGGATGCCGATTGACTTGCCAGTTCTCAGCGCATTCTTGATGTCTTACAACTGCCAGTCCTGTGTCAGCAACCTAGGTCACCCACCACTGCTGCAGCTGGCAGACTTTCAGATAACGCAGTGCATGTGTACAGCGTGCAATAAACATGAAGCACAACTGTGTCGCACACAACCTGCAGCTGTGGCAACTGTCTGAATACAGCTGGAAGGGTGCAAACCACTGGACACCCATGCATAGACATATGCCTCACCCTGGCACTTGCTACAGCCTTATCCTCTTTCTGGCGGGTGTTGCTGCGACTGCGTCCAGCTGATCCGGCTTCTTAAAGGCCTCCTGGCCCCATCCCTTTTCCTTGAAAAAGCCCTGAATCTGATGCAAGTCCTTTCCCAACTTCTGGTTCAGCTTTTTCTCCATATCATCCATACCACCACCAGCAGCACCTCCCCTGCCTCCTCGCCCCCCACCCCTCCCACCACCCCTGCCACCCCCTCTGCCACCTGCTGCTGCAGCTGCTGCTTCCTCTCCAGGTTTCTCTGGTTTGTCTGCCTCATCATCATCCTCTGCCACACCCATGTCCAGCATTGATGGAAAGAACTCGGCATACGCTTCATCAGCAAAGCCCTTCAGTTCCTGACCCGGCTTCTTCACAACACGCCACTTAGGGACAGGCTCAACAGCAGCAGCAGCAGGAGGAGGCTGCAAGCATGTACATGGTGGCAGCAGCGGCAAAATATGACATGTGATGGAACATCATGCTGTCGAGGCGCAGGTGAACTTCGGTCAAGGTGCAATCCAGTGGTGCCAGCAGACAGCACTTTGCTAATCTTGGTGAGATGATGTCCGTGTTGAGCCAAGACCTTGCACACTTGCAACCAATACCAGTTGTGTAAAACTGACATGGAACATTACCCACACGGTGGTGAACACATGGCATGCAACAACAGTGGACATGTCGTAATTCAAAGGCATTGAAGTGTTCCTCTTCTGTGCGGTCGCAGCTCTTACCTGCGGGTATTGCTGCCCATAATCACCACCAAAAGGCTGCTGCTGTTGCTGCCCGGATTGGTCATACTGTTGTTGCCCTGGGTAGCCCTGCTGCCAGTCGCCCTGCTGGTACTGCTGCTGCTGCCCGTAATAGGCCCCTGGATACCCATATGCCTGCTGATTTGCAGGGTATCCATATTGATCTGGCTGCAGCTGCTGCTGCCCTGCTGCTGCTCTGGACTTGCCACCTGTCAACTCTCCCTCCTCGATGTCCATATCAACATCTTCACCACCTGCTGCTGCTGCTGCTGGAGGTTGCTGCTGTTCTGCTGCGTGTTCTTGACCTTCAAAGTAGCCACCCTCTGGCCGCCTGCAGCATCAACATCAACACAGGCTGGGCACACGTCTGAGGACACACTCGCCTGCCCGCTCAATTGTAGTTGGCAGCCATGATCACATCAGCCATGATCACATCAGCCATGATCACATCAGCCATGATCACATCAGCCATGATCACATCAGCCATGATCACATCAGCCATGATCACATCAGCCATGATCACATCAGCCATGATCACATCAGCCATGATCACATCAGCCATGATCACATCAGCCATGATCACATCAGCCATGATCACATCAGAAGCTCTGTAGCTGTGTGTGGGATGACACCCGACCCCACTGCACCCCACCCCACCACAGCGCTGCAGGGCACTGGCAGAGCAAGCTACAGATCACAGCGCCTTGACACCACAGTCATCTGGCAGTTGCCCATTCCCCCCTCTCAATTCCACCACAGGCCACTGGCCACATTGCTTGCCTACCTTGCACCCCCATTTTGTTTCTTTTTTGGTATCTCAGGCACATAGTCAGTGCCAGCTTCATCAAAGATGTCATCGTCATCATCATCATGTGCTGCGGCTGCTGTTGTCCCCCCTGTGTTGACTGCTGCTGCCGCTGGCCCTGCTGCTGGTGGTGCTGCTGCTGCTGCTTGACCTTTCATCACCAGCTGGCCATGCACCTGCAAGATGATGATGGCAGGCAGCAATGGAAAACTAGACAACGCCTGACATGTTCTGCTGCTGCTGAGGTAGGGAATGTTGGAAGATCCTCCACCCTTTGCCGCCGCTGCACATCACTCACACTGCTGACCTGCTGCTCTGGCAGTGCCATGTTGAAAGCTATCAGCCAAACAAACTCTGACATACCTCATGACAGGGCGAGAACGAGAAACAGTGACTAAATCACATGCTGCTGGAAAGGGATGTTGGCTGATGATGGCTGGCTGCTGATATCATCCACCACAGCACTGAGCTGTCGTTGCTGCTGCTGCTGCTGCTGCTGCTGCTGCAACCTGCATGCTGATGTCTGGCTGCCTCTGTGCTCCTGCAATGTGTGTACCCCGTCAAAGCCCACCTGTGAGTCTGGTGCAGCTGGGTTGACCCCCGCCAGTATGCTGCTGATGTAGCTGCTGTCCCGCTCCACCTTCTTGCTGCCCTTGGTCCCCCCACTCTCACGCAGGTATGAGATGATGCGGCTGATGCGCTCAAGCACACCACTGTCAGCACCGGCTGACACAGTGTCCTGCAGGCCAACAACAGACAGCTGCACTGTAAGCAGGCAGCTGATAGCAGCAGTACATCACCATCACGGTGCACAGGTGCAGCAAAGACAAGCACACTCTCCCCACTCTTGAACCAGACTGACAGTCAAGCGTCTGACAGCTATGAGCCCACACATGACATCACCCAGCAGGCAAAGAAGGTCTACATGCACTGCTTGCACAGGCGTGCAGTGCCTGCAGCGCACCTGTGGAGGTGGACAGTCAGCTTTTGAGCGTCTGAGTGTTGTGGGCACGTCTGATGAGCCTTCAGAGAACTCAAACACAAAAGCTGTGCGCCGGGGCTGGAACATCTCCCGCACCAGAGACCTGGTGTCCAGTGGAGGCTTAAAGAGGGCATCATACACTGCACGCCCTTGCCGGGTCTGGAACTGCAGCTGCTCCTTCTGCAGGCCCCGCGGCAGCATGGCTGCCGCTTTTGCTGCTGCTGCTACATCTGCTGCAGCCTTTGCTTTGTCTGCTTCCAACTTCTGCCTTTCTTGCTGCAACAATGCATAGTCTAGACCCTTGACCAAGTGTGTGTGATTGATGTCACCACCCAAGAACTTGGACTGCTCTATGCTGAGGTTCTGCAGGTGCACAGGACCCAGGCCACGGGCTGCTAGGTCCTCCTCAGCGTCTGCATATTCGACTGCGACGCCCTCACGGCGCTCCTTGGCCCGGTCCCTGCATGCCAACAACTGGGGGTTGGTCAAGCACTCACAGGTTGTTGTTGCAAGTGATATATGGGACCCTGCCTGCAGAGAGTGTGAATTTGAGAATCTGCTAAGCTGCTGCTGTATGTTTCAAGTATGACTGCCTGCCATGCAGGTTGTGTAGGTTCATGATGTGATGCAGTGGCATGCAACTGCCAATCAGCAAACGAAGGTGACATCTACAGCAGCTGCACGGGCCTAACACTCCCACTTCCAGCAGTAATATGCAAGCTGGTTGTTGCATGCTTGCAGGGGTAAGCCATCGTATGTATTAGGCTGAAGGTGCACCTGCATTGCTGCAGAGCCCACTGCTCACCTGTATGCTGGTCCCTCCTGCTTTTCTTCTGTTGCGGGCTTCCCAGGCCGTGATTTGGGAGGAGGCTTTTTGAATTTCGGCTTCTTTTCCCCTTCTTCATTGCCACGATTATGCCTTGGTGTTTTCTGCTTTTGCTGATAAGCCTGTCGAGGGGTAGCCAGAAGGGCCCTGAAATCGGAGTTGCGCATAGGTGTAGCACCACTCAGGTCCCCCGACATATTGATACAGCAATTGTAGCAGCGGCAGCGGGTGGATCGGTGCCTGTAAGGCCTGAACTTGATAGCTTGATGCTGATTCTCCAAAGCATCGGCTGGCCCAAGGAGTTGTGCTACTACCACAAGAACAAAAAAAGATAAATCGATTGATGATGACCGAATATCCGGTCACGCTCCCAGCAAGTTGTACTCGAAGCGACACTGTCAGAAGAGCTAGAGTGCTGCTGTTGCCGCAGCTGGCCTGAAGCAGCTGGCCTTCTTCCCTCTGTTGCTGGAGTTACAATGCCATGAACACCTGCACATGTATCACACCAAAACCTGCACTGACTGCTGACAACTGGTACAACTGTCAGGCACCCTTGGCCCCCGACCTTGCGGCTATTGTTGGCTGCTAACTCTGCACTTAGCGTCCTTTAAATGCCTGATGTTGGTGGGCGATGGTACCATGCTTCTGCCGTTGTAAGAATGTGGTGACTGCAGCCTGTACTGCTCACTGGCACAACCAATTGCAGTTGCTAGCTGCATTAGGCATCCTTAATCCGTGGCTGATCTGTCGACAGACTTGCTATTATACCTCACACAGCAGCAGTAGGTCCCAGAACATCCACCTGGTCAACAGCAGCCTGCATCAGATCCCAGCACCTGGCTGGTTGGTCCCAGCCTCCCTTGTGACAAGCTCAGCAGCGTGGGGCCCAGACAACGCATGCGGCGTGCATACAGCTCAAGTGGTTCAATGGAAGCGAGTAAGCTGTACTATGGGTCTGTACCACACCTTCGCTCACTGGATTGGGCACCCCAGTAGTGCTTCTGCTGTTCCCACAAGAAACCAGGCAGCAGCGGCAGCAGCAGCAGTGCCTGAAGGTGTTCCAGCAGTGCCTCAAGTTGCTTGTGCACTCACACCACAAAATGCGAATAGGCAGCTGGCACTCAGGCCAAGACCACTCAACAGACCTGTATGTGCAGACTGGAGCCATCAGCATATTAACAATATCAGTACAGGCAATGCAACACTGCACCACAGACTGACAAGTAGCCAGAAGCATCAGAATAACAGCAGCAACAGCAGCAGCAGCATAGGCAGCGGCCATGGTCAACGGGACAGGTCTAGTGCTGCTCCCAACCACACCCATAACAGGCCCCAACATCCTAGTGCCAACTCTGGTGGCAGCAGAAGCACTCACTCCAACAGCAGCAGCAGCCACAATGGCAGCAGCGGTGGCGGCGGCGGCTGTATGAAGGTGGCCAGCAGTGTTGATGTGTCCTACTGCACCTACCCCCTTCCCTCATATGACATGAACCAGGAGGAGCAGGACTCCCTGAACAAGGCAAAGGCAGTCATGAAAGTGTAAGTCACCGCGCAGTCGACAAGCAAGGTTGCAGCAGCGGTTTGCTCAACATGTGCACAGACATGCTGCTTGACCTTGATAACTGGGTGGATTGCCAGATGGCATGCAGCAGCGTCACAGCATCAAGCAGTTGGCTGCCATGCAATGTGCCTGTGACATCACACCAAAAGGGATTTGGGGCTGTGCAGCTGCAAGATGCCTGCAAGCTGATCACACTTGCGCACGTGCTCGTGTGTCACCTGTTGACTGATCTAACGCTGACTGCTGGAGCTGGATGTGCCGCTGATGTGGTCATGTCGTGTCATGTGTTGTCCAGGTTGAGGGAGCGCGGGTTCCTTGCGCTGATTGTTGGTGGCTGGGTGCGTGACAAGTACCTGGGCCGCAGGGCATCAGACATTGACATTGCAACCAATGCAGCACCCTGGGAGGTGAGCGGCACCTGTGAAGCAACATCACTGCACAGCAACAACAGCAGCAGCAGCAGACACGCCTTTGATATACGCAGGCCACAACCTCAAACATGATGTTCCTCAGCAGGTCATCACCTCTGCCGTAATGTCGTGGACCAACACCAGTGTACTGCTGGGTGTGTCTTGAGGGTGCATTGCCCAACATGCTGCTGGCTTCATGGACCTGCCAAGTGCTGTGCAACCCCAATAACCTTGATGTCCTGTGTGTGCCAAGTCATGGCCCATGTGCCGTGCTGTGCACTCTGATGGCCGCCCTGTGCAGTATCTGAGGTGCTGTCTGCTGTCTGTCATTCTGAGGTGCCCCTTGCTGCGCACTGTGAACCTTAAAACTTATCATGCTTGTTGTTGTTGTCATTGTGCCAGATGAAGCGTCTGTTCCGGCACGTTGTTGAGTTGCCCCGCAGCACTGTGAAGCTGTCACACCAGGGAGAGGTGCTGGAGGTGACCAGCTTCAGAGGGATCAGCACAGCAGCAAGCTTGTTCGGGGTCGCAATGGACGCAGGTAGTTACAGCTGCAGAAGGCGAACTGCCTGACAACAACAAGCCCCTCACCTGAGGCCAGCTCTCACAAGCTATCTGTCATAACCCTTATGCCCTTCTGTAATGACACAACAGCACTGACATCTGCTGGTCATCTGCATCCAGCAGCATGCTTGCTGCTTGAGCTGTGATGTCTGTCCCTCACTTGCAGCGTCTGTGCTGAGACGAGTAGGGCCACTCATCATGTGTTGAATCCGTCTCCATTGGCTGGTCCTGCCTGCCTTGTGTGTTCACAGAGCTGCGTGACTTCACAGTGAATGCCCTCTACTACGACCCCGTCAGTGACCAGGTGCTGGACTTTGTTGGAGGTGTTCCTGATGCCCAGGCTGGTGTGCTGCGCCTCATTGCTGACCCCCAGGCCCGGCTGAGGGAGGACCCCCTCAGGGCTCTGCGCTGCGTGAGGTTTGTCACGGTGCTGGGGCTCAAGCTCACACCCGACACGGCACGGGCGATTAGGGAGGCGGCTCACATGTGCTCAGTGCGGCAAGGTGAGCAGCTGCAGGGGAAGCTCCTTGCTTGCCATCCACAGCGGTTGACGAGCATGAGGAGAGACTCAGTATGGATTCTGTCTGCATATGTGCTGCACACTGCAGAACAAACCACTTGCGCTGGCAATTGATGCTGTCAGTCTGTGCACTTGTGTTGTGATACGTCTGCTTCCTGCAGCCACTTGTGCAGACCGTTGACAGCAGCCGCTGTTTTGTTCTTGCTGCTGCTGCTGCTGTTCCTGCTCAGGGCTTCCTCCTCGCCGCATCTGGCTGGAGCTGCGCAAGCTCCACTGCGCTGAGCAGCAGCAGCCAGGCAGCTGGTGCCGCTCCTTGAAGCTGTGCTATCACCTGGGACTGCTACACAACATCTTCCCCTGGCTGCAGGACCACCACACTGCCCAGGCAGCAAAGCATGCAGTCATTGTGGCGGAAAAGTTGCAGAAGCTGTGGCATGGTAGGCAGCAACAGCAGCAGAGGGTGACTGTCCCCTTGAGTCTACTGGTTGCAGCTACACTTCATCCTGCAGACAGAGAACAAGCTTTCAACCAGGTGAGTGTGTTGTCCCGGTCTGACTGGGTGGTGTGCTGTGTGTCCAGGTTTCCAAGAGCTTTCTCAGCAGGTAGTCCTACCTGATCTTCAGCAGAGCCCTGACGCCCAAGATGCTGCCCATTGGCCCAGCATTGCTGCCATTCTGATGTTGCATGATGCTGCAGCTGGAACAGTACTTTCCCGAGGCCACCACCATGAATCCCATCAAGACATTGCTCACGGCCGCGGCACTCGCACACAGCACCAGCACACCTGTTGGCACACACACCAGCAGCAGCGGGAGCAGTGATCCATGGATGTCTGTGTACGCCTCTGATCACGCTGAGGTGTGTCTGGACATCCTTGCTGCCTGGATGCCTGATGTGCTGGCAGACAGCTTCAGGAGCACTCACCAGGTGCGGATGAGGGGGAGCGCATTTACATACCTCCTACTGCAGAGACAGGCTGGTGTGTGTAGGCAGCCGTGTGCTGTTGGTCTGCCAGACATGTGTACTGTGGCCTCAGCTCAGCTAGATGTTGAGCCAAGAGCGTGTAGTGTACAGTACAGTGATATGCATGTGCCCTTATCCACCCATATCGACCACTGCTAGACAGGGTTTCTAGAGGACAACCTGATGTAGAGCTTGTCAACTCCCTTGTTGCCTTATTGGTCAACATTCATGCACACACACACACCAAGTTGAAGGTGCACGGAAACAATCATGCCTCCTCGATGCTTGCAGGACCGCATGAGGCAACTTGCTGGGCACACTGTGCACCGCAAACAGCTGCTGCAAGTCCAAACAGACAGAATTCAAGCCAGCAGGAGCATTATGCCAGGAACTGCCAGCCTGACAGCCAGCCTGGAAGCAGCAGCAGCAGCAGGGGGGCATGAGCGTGATTCTGGTCACAACAGACAACAGCGGCAGCAGGAGGAGTTGACAGCAGCAATACAAGCATTGGTGGGGGACCAGGTCAGTCACCAGGGCTCAAATGCTCTGTGTTGAGCACAAGCTTGCAGTAGCAGTATGTTCTGCTACGGAAATGCAAGATTGCCAAATAAGTGGCTGCATCAGCGGCATCAGGTGTAACATCAGGGTGCTGCTTGTTATTGTATCCCACTCGCTAGTTTGCTTGTTGCTTGCTGCTGCTGTTTCTGCTTTGCTATATTACCAGGGTTGTGAGCTTCTTGTTCACTGTTCAGTGCACACCTTGTCACTGCTGCCATAGTATGCCGTCAATGACCGCACCATTAGCTGTCATCAGCCCAACCAATGCCTCCTTTTGCAGGTCCCCTCCCAGCCTTTGATTGACACAGTGTTTGACCTACTTTACGCAGGTACACGGGCCACAGCAGGATGATGAGGAAATGTTATGATCATGAAGACTACTTTCATGACCATTGGCCAATGAAATCGGTGCATCCTGCAAAACGCCATGTACATGTAAGGAGTCAGGGTGCTCCAGGCTCCTGCATCATGATGATCAGCTACCAGCTGCTTGGACCAAGTGTTGCAGGGGTGCACGTGTATGTGTGTATGTATATGGTTGAAGCGCAGCAAGATGCATCCCCATGAGTACCTGGTAGGTAACTCACCCAATGTGCCATTAGCAGCAATCTGTCTCAGGATATGTATGTGCTGTGAGTGCTACTGTGCTCGTTATCACGGCTGGTTGCTTGCCAACAATTTTGCTATCAGCTTAGATGTGTGTCTAGAACACTTTCGGTCGTCACTGCACGTTCATGACAGGCGTTTGAACGCCCAGATCGTCTCTGCTATGTACATTTTCTGCGCCCTCGCCCGGTGACCTCGGGGAGCCCCCACCATCCCGGAACGCACATGCAACGTCTCAATGGCAGTACTATAAAAGCTACGTGTTCCAACAACAGTCTACATGCATTCTATGCTGGTTCAAACGACCTTCAAGCGGAGGAAGCTCACTGCGGTGCGCTTGAGTCATGCGCGCGTTGGCCGTGCGCGCATGGTGTACCTGCGCAAAACTGGGGCAGCTGCTAACGAGGCACAAGAGAGCAGTGATTTACGCTATAAAGGATACGAAGCACATATACCAGTGCGATATGGTTGCCGCTAGCGCTGCTCCGGAGGATCATGAAGCTTCAGGTACCTGTGTTAAGACTGCTAGTTTCAAGATGCTTGACGCCAAACGATGACCGCTTGTGAACATTATTCCGCAACCGCAGTATGTTCAACTATGTATTTGCAGAACACTGCACTGGGGATTTGACAGCCTCGAGACTCCCGATATCAGGGAGCACCATGGCACGGATAGGCCTGGCATGAAGCAGAGCTACACAATCGGTGTTTGAAGTTGATTGGAGTGCATCTACGGATATTCTATTGTTTATCCGTGGCGACTGGGGCGATTTGCTGCCAGAAAGCACCATGCAGCTTCTTGACCTGTACAAACAGCTGAGGCCGCGATGGATGGACCTCCTTCACGACATGGGCCACTCAGAATCATTCATTATTGACGGGGACTCGCTTTCGATGGAGGCATTGTCCTTTATCAGGAGTGGAAGTCAGGTTCTAGGCGGCCAGCCAGTGGCAGTCATATACTATGTTGAGCGCCTTGTGCAACAATTGATAGAACGTGGTGGACGGTTTAGCATACTTTTCTACAGTGATACAGCTGCACTCTGGCGCGGGCAAATCAACAACTGGGCCATGAGACAGCTGTTGATGACCCACCTCATCCTGGTGCAGCAGCGGCACACTGCAGCAACAGGGGCTTCACCTTTTGAGGTTGTGATATTGCCAACCTTCCGTTCGACAACCTGGCTTGAGCAGCTGTGCAGGTCAAAACCAAAGTTTGTTATGGTCAGTGATGTTTTCCTTGAGGTGCTAGATCCTCAGGGAGCCAATTGCACCGCTGTCAATCAGTGGCACAACACAGGTGACTGCAACATTGCAGCATCAGCAGCAGATGGCGCCACCAGGGCTTCTTTCAAGTTGCATCTGTTGCTGCTGCTGGCATCCTTTAAGTACTTAACAGCTGGCATAGATCTTGTGTATATTGGTCAACTGCAGTTTGACCCGTTGACAGCTTTGGGGTTCCAGGTATCAGCTCAGAAGAGCTTCAGACACATGCGGGCACATGCGGCCTCTATAGCTACTGGCGTAGATGGGTTAGAGGTGCATCTAAAGTCCACTGACAGCAGCAGCAGCAGCAGCAGCGAGCAGGATGGTGGTTCCACTAGTTTGCAGCTCATCAGCCTCCAGCAGCAGCTCGGGTCCTTTCGCCTGGCTGCTGCTGTTGTCAGTTGCCAGAAGGCAATCTGCACTGCTGATGTCTCAGGCTGCCTGCAAGGGCTGATGGCTGCTGCTGCTGGACTGGCAGGAAGCAGTGCTGGGTCTGTTGTTGGCAGTAAAGGCAGCAACGGTTGCTGTCCTGATTGTTGGTACGCTCTTGTGTACCTGCTGCACACCGTGCTACTGGATGACCTGCCCCTTGAGCTCAGGGCTCAACCAGTCAGAATTCCAAAAGCAGGTGCTACCGACAGCACAACACCTGCTGGCAGTGCCAGCTCAGACCACATTCTTGCTGGTTGCCCTAGGCTGAAGGCTTTCATGAGTGAAGTGATGTTGAGCACCGGCACTTGCCTGCTTGCAGGAAAGATGGCAGCACCTGAGCAGCAGCCTAAGAACAGCGATGGCAGCTTGGTCAATGGCAGCGGCAGCACCATCGCAGGATACTTGAACGTATTAGGGTTGAGTGGAGCAGCAGACATGTACATAGCTGATCTGTGGGATGGTCACCTCCTGCTGTGGTTGCTGCAGCAGCTAGAAGCGTCAGCGGCAGAGGGCAACAAGAAGCAAAGATGCAATGGTTTGAACAGCAACAGCGCCTCCTTGCATATCAAGGCGTCGGACATGATCAGCGGATTGGGCGATGCTGGCAGGCGGCGGTATGCAGCTGCGGTGCAAGCTGCGGCACAGCTGCAGGTGGACCTCAGCAGCAATGCACATGTAGCTGGCGTGCTGGCTGCTGTACAGGCCGTGTTGACGGGGTTTGTCCCGCTGGAGGTCAAAGGGCTCGCCAGTCAGCTGCCAGCAGTGAGCGGGGCGGCAGCCGAGACTGCCAGCATTGCCTCAGTTGCTGAGGGCCATCAGCTGCTGGCTGGTATGAAGAAGCAAAATCCGCTGCTGGCTCAGATGTTTGGCATGCTGGATGTCAACAGCAAGCACACCAGTGATGGTCCAACCATGTCAGCAGCAGATGCTGATCACCAGGAGGCCCTCATGGCTGATCATGACACTCCTGGTCCTGATGCTAGTGTTGGCAGTGCTTTGTTTGGTGTCGGTGTGTTTGAGGAAAAATATCACTGGCACGTGAAGAGAGAGCTGGAGCCGGTCTATGTCACAGAGGTCAGCTAGGGAAAAATGCAGGGCGGTTTATATCAGACTCCGTGTGTCCTGTGGACCAGCCTGCTGGAGCCTGGGCTTGGGCCTGGCTGCTCATCCTTGCATCATGTGTCCATGAAAAGCTTTGTCACAGTTAGTAAGCATTGATGCCTGAGACTCAAGCAAGGATGTCAACTGTTACCATCCACAAATGGCAAGGCCGCTGACAATGAGTTATGTGTGGCAGGCATTGTTCAACTACCATGCAGTCCTTTGATACATGTGTGTGTGCAGCAGATCCACTCTTACTGCTGTGCTGTTGTGACTGTAGGCCAAGGATGATCAAGCACGCCTGGAGAGCAAGAGGAGGAACCTGCGCGGCAAACCTGCTCGTGTTCTGGCGAAATACGGGTGAGAGGCATCGATACCCAGCCCACTGATGCCAGTTCAAATGCCTCACCGTCATTCAAGTAGTCGGTCAGTGTGAGCTAATGCTCAACACTCCACTCCCTGCTGTTCTTGTCATCAATATCCAGCCTTCCGGCAAGCTTATGAATTGTCCTGTGGTGTACTGTGTTGCTGCAGCACCCTCCCTGCTGAGCTGAGGGAGGAGCTGTCAGAGCTGTTGGGTGAGATTGACTCCCGGCCCCGTGATGCTGCTGTCATTGAGGCTCAGGTGAAGGAGCGGGCACTCAAGGCACTGGAGGGGGCCCTGCTCAGACCCATCCAGGTGAGCTGAAGAATTGGTTTGAGGGGTTTGTGGGCTGGCAGGGCGGTGTGAGTAGTATACTGTTGTCAGCTGTGTGCTCATGCTGGTGCTGCCTTGGGTCTACTCCTTGCGGTACACTGTCCCATGCTGATAGCCACTGGCAAGCAAGCATCATATGGCTGAATCATCACCCTGAGTTTTTTCATGCTGCTGAGCAGTTGGAGCGGCGTGCACTTGAGCGCATGGTGGCCTCCCTTCAAGGAGGGACAACCTTCTACAGGAAGTCCAGCACACAGCAGTCAGCTGCAGGTCCAGCTGCCATCAGCACAGCCCTCACCCAGAGTGTAACCACCAGTGACGACAACATCAGCAGCTGCAGCAGCAGCAGCAGCAGCAACAGCAAGAAACAGAACGGTAAGAAACAAAGTGGCAAGAAAGCAGCTATCCTGGCTGAGTTAGGGGCTAAGCGCAAGCAGGAGCTATATGATGCAGCAGCAGCGAAGTGGTCAGCTCCAGGTGGACCAGGGCAGGTGGTAGCAGCAGCACTTGAGGTGGCTGCCCACAGGGACAGCACCACCAGCAGCAATGTTCGAGGCGTGAAGGACAGGTTGATTGCACAGATCACAGCTGTCCGCCGGTGTGCTGCTGCAGCTGCAGCTGTAGATGAGTTTCACACGCGACTGCCTGCTGATCTGACTGACAGTGCCCTGGCTGCTCAGTGTCATGTGGTGAAGCTGTCACTGCATCATGCACAACTGGCATGTATAGCTGCTGCGGCCAGCACTGCAGCAGCCATGCAGGGGCCAGCTGATGCCAGCAGCACTGCTGCTCAAGATACAGGCATAGCAGGACTGCTGCTCAGAATGCCGGCACAGCAGCAAGAGCTGTGCACAACACCGCCAGCGCTGCCGCAAGTGCTTCACACAGCACTGCGCCAGTTGCTGCTGACAGTTATGGCGGTTACCAACTGCTCAACAGTGCTGCAGCACATGGTGGTGCCTGTGCCTAAGTCTGCATTGACAAGCAGCAATAAGCATGATAAAGCAGCACCAGTACAAGCAGCAGGAGCAGTGCTGACAGCACTGGGTTATGAAGATGTTGCTAAGGACTTGCTGCAGACATCTGGGTTTTGTAGCACCGGTGTTGCATATACCAAGACCAAAAAACCGTTTGGGTTCAAGCCACTGGGGTTCATGGTGCAGATTAATGCTGACAGCAGCGATGACAACACTAACAACAATGGCAACATTGCAGGTGCTGGTACAGGCCTTGCAGTTGATGGACTGCTGGGCTCAGCACATGAGTTGTCTGGTGCAGTGGGTACCTCCAGCAGCAGCAGCAGCAGGCAGAGCTGCATTCCAGTAGGGGCCGGCAGCAGTAGTGTCCAGCTGGTTCTTCCCAGTTGGTCGCGGTTGCAGCTGACTGTGATCACTCATGACCTCAGGCGGACAGAGAGGTCCCGCAGGCAAGACCCGCGCATCACCGGCTTCAAGCCAGATGAGTGGCAGAGCAGACTCCTGGATGTGGTGGACCAGGGTAAGACACAAACATGCGGCCAACAACTGTTGCAGGCTCAGCACTGTTTTGAACCAATAAGAGTGTTCAAACCGCCGCTTTGACTCCGGGAGTGCTGCAAGCAGGAGTGTCGAGTGCATGTCATGATTACACAGTTGTGTAAGCTCCCAAGATAAACTGCTCATGTGTTGTTGCTGCCCCTGATGCAGGTTCGTCTGCTGTTGTATGTGCACCAACCAGCAGTGGCAAGACCTTTATCAGCAGTTACATAATTGAACAGGTGCTCAAGCCACCCTGCACCCCTGGCACTGCTGCTGCCAGCAACAGAAGTAAGGCCAACAGGGTTGGCAATGGCAACAGTGGCAGCAGCAGCATTGTTCCTGGCAGCGTGAGTGATGGCATTGTTGTGATTGTGTTGCCGACCAAGGCCCTCGTCAACCAGCTGGCTGCTCAGGTGAGTGATGGAGAAAGCAGCATGCTGGCAGCCAAGTGGAAGCATGTGGGACCCTACTCTGGAGCGATGTGTGAACTTGTGAAGAGCACAGCATTGCTGGGTCATGGCGCACAAAGAACATGAAATATTCTTAACCACCGCCGTGACCTCCTTTCTGCTGCTGATCAAGGCAAGAGATCGTGCTTGACTGCCTTGCTGCGTCTGTCGCCCTGCTGCATCTGTTGTCACATGCTGTCTGTCAGGTGTACAATGACTTTGGTGCCGGCATCCACGGCATCTTCACCCGTGACTTCCGCCTGAATGTCCACAGCTGTCGTGTGCTGATCACTGTGCCAGCATGCTTGGAGATACTGCTGCTGTCACCAAACAACAGGTGTGGCGCCAGCAGACATGTCCGCTCTTCACCAGCAGGTTAACTGGCAGCTGGAATACTGTTGACACCACATCAAGTCACTGCAGGTTCAACTGGATGCAGCACACAACAGCAACACCTCTTTTGTTCCCCTTGCTATTTTTAGCTAGATACATCCTCCATGCTTCCTCCTGCTGATTCATACACTGGCCGCAGTCTCAAGAAGCACCTGTAACTTTGCTCTGCTGAGCGGACGTGTTGCTGGTGGTACGTGTGTGTGTGCTGCAGGGTTTGGGTTGGCTGCATCCGCTGGGTGATATTTGATGAGGTGCACTGCATCTCAGAGCTGGGGGGAGGAGATGTTTGGGAGAGGCTGCTGCTGGCAGTCAGGTGGGACATGCAGGAAGGGAGGGAGTCAAAACATAATCACAGCAGTGCTGGCACCAGGAGGAGGCAGCAGTCACCTGTAGTGGTGGCATCATCCTGTAAGAGAATGGCTGCATGGCACTGCTGGTGACATGCTTTGGGGACCATGTGATGCAGCAAGAATGGGAAGAGTTAGTTAATCAACTGAGTCATTTGGCCACCTGACTTCAATCATTGCCCTGGACCACAAATGAATGCAGGTGTCCATTTCTGGCTCTGTCAGCCACAGTTGGCAACCCACATGTTTTCACAACCTGGCTGCAGCGGGTGAGGGATACACACCTGGCAGTTGACACTGCAGCTGGACTGGTCAAACACAGCAACGGTAGCAACAGCAGGCCTGCTCGCTACCAGGTGCACCTGATCCAACACACTGAGAGACATAATGAGCTGGTGGCACAGGTGTTTGTGCCCACCAGGAAGCAGCAGGGCATTACAACCCCAGCACCAGAGCAAGATGATAACTCTGACTCTGAATGTGAAGGTCGCCTTCTGGCAGCCAACAGCAGCAACCCACTGCATGGACCAGTCTGGACCCTCAGCCCTGGTAGCAGCGGCAGCAGCAACAGCAGCGGCAGGTGCTCAAGCACCAACGCCACAGCTGAAGAAGTCATTGCACAACAGCTGTTGACCTATTTCAACAGCACCAAATGCAACAACCATGGTGGTTCAGCCTGTGATGCAGCTGTCCCACCCCCACCCCCACAGGCAGCGAAGGGTCTGATGAGGCTGCACCCTGCTGCCAGTGTCAGCCTGGATCAGCTGATGCTGCCAGCAGCCACAGGGGGAGGCTGGCCACCTGAGCTGGACATGGCACCTGATGAGGCACTCATGTTGTATGATGCGTTGACAGCAGCAGCAAACCAAGTTATGACAGCAGCGGCAGCAGCCAAGGACAGCAAAGCGCACCAGGAAGCTGCTGCTCTTCAGCAGGAACTGGCTGATTTGTCTCCTGAGCTGTGCCTGGGGTTGCAGGTGAGCACAGCTGTTGGCGCAGCACCTCACATCGCTGTGACAGCTGACAACAGCAGCAGGACCCAGGGGCCGGCACCCACTGCAAGCCCTCGTATGCCAGAACATATCTTTACAAGCAAGCGAACAGCCAAGGTGTGGGGCAACAAACTCAAAACCCTGGTGACACGCTGGGCCCAGCAGGACAGCAACAGCAGAGGGAGGACTGCAGTGCAGCTGGCACTACAGCAGCTCTCCAGCACTAGTGATGCTGCAGTGGCTGCTGATAAGGCCAGCTGGCAGCAGCAGCACCCTCATGAGCCCGTGTATGGCTTGGCCTATCAATGCAGCCACCTGATGCAGCTGGTCCTGGACCTGAGGCAGTCAGGCCAGCTGCCAGCTATCATATTCAACTTTGAGCGGGGGCTGTGTATGTTGTATGCGAGCGTCCTCTGTGGCCAGCTGGCAGAGGCCGAGGCAACATGGAGGCGGGACAACACACAAAGGCTGGAGCAGGAGAGGGCCAAGGTGGCAGCAGCTGATGCAGCAGCAGCATTTGAGGATGGTGGCAGCAGCACTAGGGGCAGTGGCAGGAAATTCAAGGCCATAGGAACAGAGAGTGGTGCTGATCTACGCACCGTGATAATAAATGGTGTTGTTGCGAGTGTTGATGACGACCTGCCGGACCCCTCATTCACCCTGCTGCCATGTGACAAAGCAAAAAGCAGGGTAGGTAGGCGACCTAACTTGCATCTGTTGCTTTGTGCAAACTTGATCTAGCCACTTTCATTGCTTAGAGCAGTAGTGAACCACAATGCAGGAGCCCGGTTGCTGCTTGGTCAGTTGTGAATGATGCCTCAGTTGTGAGCCATGCCAGCTGCGCAGCTGCTGCCCCCCAGGCAGAGTGATCATCAGCAGTGTTGGCACAACACATCAGGTGTGCGATATGTCTGCTGCAGGATCTGTGGGACGTGATTGCTGATCTGCGTGAGCGTGGCACTGATCCTGAGCTGCTTGAGGGTCTGTCTCGCGGCATCGGTGTTCACCATGCTGGGCTGGACACCAGTTACAGGCATGCGGTAGAGATGTTGTTCAGGAGTAAGCACCTGCAGGTGAGACAAGCATAAGCACCGGCCAGCCCCAGGTGTAACACCACCTTGCTTCACAGCAGGGTCAAGGGTTGACCATTCAAAGTGTATACCGCTGCAACAGCTTCAAGCCCGCACGTTCCAAGCAAATGCCTGCAGTTGTGCATGGCTTGCCAGCCAAGTTATGGGTTGGGAGGAACAAGGCAAGGCTATGCCAGTCAATTTTAGCTGCGTTTTCCATTCGTCACACTCTAAACAGCAGCACTGTCAATGACCTTTGTCTCGGTATCAAATTCAGACTAAAGCCTACTGCTGGTGTGCATTCAGGTTGTGATTGCCACAGGTACCCTGGCATACGGTATTCACATGCCTTGCCGCAGTGTTGTGATGGCGGGAGACAGTCCTTTCCTGGATGCACTCAACTTCAGACAGATGAGCGGCAGGGCCGGCAGAAGGGGCCTGGACAACATGGGACATGTTGTCTTCTACTCACTGCCACAGGTGAACATCAAGCAATGGCAGGGGTTGTTTGGTGAGACACCTCAATGGCTCCTGCGGCAACTCTCACTTCTGTTATCAAAGCATCACAACAGTGTGCCTTGTACAGCACAGCTGTGGCCACCTCTGCTCTGTGCTGACCACTGACCACTTGTGTGTTGCCCACTGTTGTTGCCACAACGGTTGTTGTTGCGCAGCACCGTATTGATGCTGTGCGCGTGTCCAACTTGCCCCGCCTACGTGGCACACACCTACCAAACCCTGGGTTCATGCTGAGGATGCTGCTGCTGCATCACCAGCTGTATGACAAGCTGCTGAGAAGCTCTGGAGGGATGCAGCAGGCACAGCTCCACCTGGGATTGTCAGCATCACACCAGCTAAGGCCCCAGGTTGCGAAGGCAGCTCATCACCTTGCCACTGCTGCAACCAGCATCCTCACAATGGCTGCAGAGCCATTCCTTGCTGCAACAGACCCAGTAGCAAGAGCACAGCTGGGTCATATGGCAGACTTTGGCCTTGCTTACCTGGCTGCCAGTCACCTAATTGATGCTGCCGGCCGGCCCATTGGTCTGGCAGGCCTGGTGACTCACCTGTTCTGGCAAGACCCAGCCAACTTTGTGCTGGTGAAGCTGCTTTCCAGTGGTGTGGTGCATCAGATGGTGCAGCTTTATGCTGGACAGGGGCAGGCAGGCCAGCAGCGGCTCCAGGAGTCACTGCTGCTGTTGCTGGCTGGTCTGTTTGAGCGCATCCCCCTGCACCCCCTGCAGGTCAAGTTGTGGCGGGGGGTGGCACGCACAGAGTCACCGTCGATGGTGAGAAACATCCAACCATGATGCTTGATACTCATCTTGTACAAACAGCATGCTCTTTCTGCAAACAATGCAGCATCAACTCTGCAAAGGTGCTGACAGAGTGCAGAGTGTAGTTAACACTAACCTACGGCTTGACCTTGCCACAAAGGACTCGGACAGCAGGGAGCATCTGTGTTGGGTGGGAATTCTCTACTGCTATTACTTTGGGCTTAGCATGCACAATATCTCACTAGTATGCGAGCTGTGTGCCCTGTGGCTCTGTTTATCAAGTTCTGCTGATAACTGCTGTTGCCTGGCCTCCTCTGCCTTGCATTCATAGGTGGTGCTGCCCGAGCTGCCATCAGATGTTTCAGCCATCTTGGATCAACACAACCAGCAGGTCCTGCAGCTGCTGCTGCAAGTCCTTCAACGGAATATGAGGATGACTGCTGACAGCCTCAAAGAGCATACCCTGCCACTCTCAGGCTTCAGCTACCGTAAGGTAGAACGGATGGGTGCCATGGAAACAGACACAGCCCATAGGCTGGCACAAGCCCTGTCAGCAACAGCAGTACCAGCTGTCCTGGCATCACCCTTCATGGCTCTTAGTGGGTATGGAGATCAATTCAGCAGCCTTTCTGAGCTGATGCTGGCTGGAGCTCAGGGCCTCAGGCTGTACCCGGGCTCTGTACCACTGCTGGGGCTGCAAGATAGGCAAGGAAGGGAGCTGCACCTGAATGCCTATGCACTGGACTATTTCAAACATGGCCAGAAGTAAGTTTGAAACTACACAGCATACAGTTGTTTGTGGAGGAGAGTGTCCTATCCAGAGCAAACAACTATGTAGTGACGGCAATATATATACACAGAGAGCTCGTGCCAGGTTGCTGGACTTCATTTGTAAGAGCCCGATGGCATTCATGTTTTGCTTCCTGCAGGAAGGCTCTCGTCCAAGCTAATGGCATGCTGGAAGGTGATGCGTGGCAGCACCTAAAATCCCTGAGCAGTGTGCTGACAGCCATCAGCCTGAGTGTTGCTGTGGCAGTGGAAGGTGATGGCAGCCAGCACACCGCAGAGGCAGCGGCCAACGAGCAGGTAGCACATGCACTGGCCTCACTGGCCAACTCCTTTGCCGAGCGATTTAGGGGTTTCAACACCAATGGGGTTGTGTATGGGGCGGCAGCGACCCAACAGAAATTGCCTCCGCGTTAGTGGAGTAGGACTACAGTTTCTGATGCCATCAGAATGTCAGCTTACAGTCGCAACAGCTACGGCCCCCGGATGATGTGGGGCCCATGGCCATGCTGTTAATTCACATCATTGTAATTTGATACAAGGTTCAAGCGCCGTTGCTGGGTTGCTTGTGGCTACAAGGTTCAGGTGAACACGTGTCACTGCGAATGGCTAAGACACCTGATCAATGGTTGATGCACAGTAGCAGCTAGGCCATGATCACCGTAACGACACCATGCTCACTCCTGGGAGCTGGCCTATACCATCTGTGGACACAGCCATATTGCTGTACATGCATGTTAGCAACCACCTGAACATTAGCGGCCACCTGAACATAGCACATGCTGGCAGTAATCACAATCATAATGCCATAGTGTGACGCAACAATGCTGACCTGGCACCGTGCACGGACTTGCATAGACTTTAGTAGGCTACTGCCCGCAGTTTGAACATTCACTTCAACATGATGAATAATTATTTCAACTTATACTTATGAGTGAACACAAAGCGCCCAACATGTTCAGCTGTGTGGGGCTTACAGCAGTCAAGACTTGAAATCAACACTGTAAACCCTCGGGTTGTGGCTCAGAAAGCGATTTGGCTGACTGCAATGTGAACCCTGGCAGCAATATGCAGACAATGACGATTGCTGGCTGCATCTCAACAAACAGCAACACCACTGTATGATGAAAAAAAAGCAGGCAATCATCAGTATGCAGACGAGCTGAGTGTCAAGGACCCTACAGGACACTACAAGGATCACTGACTGCATACACATAGCGCTTGCCAAGTGTCTGGCTCACCATCCTGGCTATGATGCACACCAGCATGTCAGTGTGCACAAGCAACTTGGCGGGCATAGCAGTTGGCCTCCTGGTGATGACTGGCATGGTGCAGACATGGATGCGTGCAAGCCAGGACTTCCCAAGCAGGGGTGCATAGTTGGCCACCCAGCCAACTATCCAACTTGGGCCTTGAAGTGCGCAGCGCAATCATCAAAGGGCGCTGGTGTCTGAAGCTGTGAAGCCTTCAAAGCAGTCAGCATCTCTTGGAGGAGATTATCCCCCAGTATCAGGTTGCCGAGTAACATTTGACTGAACCTGGAGCTGTTCTAGAAGAAAATGTTGTGTGCTGTGTCGAGGGGACATGACATGGGATGCTGCAGCAGCTGTTGGCCATCATTTTCTATGCTTGTCATTGCTGCCTCAGCTGTCCAGTGCTGTGCAGCTTCCTGTTGCCACCCCCTGCACTGCTGGACGCCTGGGAGGCACATGCAGCAATGAAGGCATTCTGCCAGCTGGGACTGCCAAATGCTGCACCTCCTGCATTTGCAGCTGCAACAGCCTTCTGAAAATAGTCCTGCAAGCTGGACAGCCGCCTGCCAGAGATGCTAGGAGTATTGCTGCTGCAATGTGTTGCAAGGTGTCGGTGGCCAGTAGGAGATGATCCACTCTGTGCAATTGCTGCTGCAGCGGTTTGACACTCTCCAAAACTGGGATAGTCATCATGGTGTTCATTTGCACTGCTGCTTGCTGATGCGGTTGCTGATGCTGTGGCAATGCCAAGGGTGGGTACACTGGGGAGGGGAGGCAGCTGGGCTAAATGCCTGTAGTGAGCACCTACAAGCAGCGGCTGCGCACTACTGCTTACAGAGACCCTGGGATAGCATACTGGTGTGGTGTTTGCACTGCTTTCAGCACCAAGTTGATGTTAGAGTCAGTACATGACGGCTGAACACAATGCAGGTGACAACATCTAACTGCCAGCTGATGTAACCATGTTAGGGTTTGCTGCTAGATATTGCTAATGCTGTTGTAGGCAACAAGTAGACTGTACATCACACAGCATTGATGCAGTAGTGTACTGATAACAATAGGCCTCTGCTGCTTCTGCCACTACTGACTCGTCAAATACTCGCCATGGCCAACTTGTGGCGGGGCCAAGCAGAAGGTCTTACTTGGTAGCCCCCTAAGCATACGCATCGCAAGGCCAGTCCCAGCTGAAGCAAACAGCTTCTTGGCAGGTGCTGGTGCAAAGGCCCCTGGGACTGTTAGGCACAGCAGAACTGCTATCAGGGCTATGCGCTGCATATCATATTCAGGGGATCCTGGAGGATGGCGGGAATCTCACAGTGCCTCAGCCTTGATGATGAAGTTGATAGGAAAACCCCTTGTATGATCTAGTCCACTTGGACAACTGCTTCCGGCTTTACTGACGACCGTATACAGGAGCACTGCATATATGGCATATACAACGCTGATATGAGAAATTTTGTGCATCTAGACCAGTACTTCTATACAATTTGCCTTCCAAAACCACGCAACTTAATCCGAGGTTTGTGCAGCTGCCAGCACGTACCGTCTACCGTCCGCCGGAGAAGCGCAAAGAGATGCTTGGAACGGCGAACAAGTATTCCTTTCCGCGCAAACGGCGAACAAGTATTCCTTTTCGCGCAAAGGTCGAACTCTTAAGCTGACGCCGTAGATAGTCCAAGCTTGTACATGTTCAAACCATATGCAACAACTCCGGACCTGAACCGCACTGCGCCTGGCAAAGCATGCACCGGATGCTCGGGGCTGCTGACCATGCCATGCAGTCTCACACGCGACAAACAGCACTGGCCCACGCAACGATGCCTGTGACAGCCTGACCTCACAGTTTACTTACTGCTCCTGCAGCCTGATCAGTACCTACTAGCGGCCCTTCAAGCCCACCATACTGGTCAGTTTGATATACACAATCATGCCGCAGAAGATCACTGCCATTGCCAACAGTAATAAGCAGGTCTGGCAGAAGCTCCAGCTGCTCTGCTTGTACTGCTGCTTGGCCTTGGCACTGACTGAATGTGCATTAGCAGCGCTGTGCTCAAGCGAAATCTCTGTGTCATCCAGCAACTTACCCCTAAACCTGCAGCAACAGCAAGCACAACCTGTCAACTTGCGCTGGCCTTGAACTAGGTGTTTGGAGTGTCATGCGTACTATAAGAAGGCATCGCCAGGCAAGACCACAACACATTCAAAAACAACAGTGCTTGAGCATGTTGTTTCGCTCAGCTGCCGCAGCTTGCCTCTGAAACGTCTTGACGCCTGTAGGATCTGACAAGCAACAGCTGTGAGCTCTGCTGCTGTGCCTTCAACTGTGCCCTCTGCATATGGCTGAAATCCAACACGGCAGAGGCTGCAGCAGCATGATGGCTGTCAAAAGTGTACACTTGTAAGCTGTAGGGAGTGGTCACCCTTGTCACCTGATAGCATTCTGCATTGCCAGGGTGCTGGCTTTCAGCTCCTGACCCATGTCCAACAGCTCATTGGTCAACTCATCCTGCAACCGCTGCTGTGTCTGAAGTTTGTCTTGAGTGCTGCGGCTGAGGCTGAATGGTGGTTCTTCTGCCTGTGCTGATTGACCCTTCAAGGGTCTTGCTGCTGTTTGACTACGTCTGCCATCTGCTGCTGTTGAGCTGGGGTGGCCAACACCGTCAACATCCTTGGCTGCTGCATGGTGGACCCTGAAGCCATACGCATATAAAACTATTGGTGGCTTCCTGTGCAGGAGGTTTACTTTTCAGACAGTGAGCGAACAATGGCATCGCAAAAGGGGTTTGCACTCAATGAGGAAAAACATATGCAACGGACCACCTGTGACTGCACAATATGTCTGAGCATTCCAAGACCTGTAACATAACACCCACCTGCTCTTTAGCAAAGCATCAGCAGTAGCTGTACCTGGTGTGACACCACCATTTATGCCAACTCGCTGCCCTGTGATAGCGTTACTGGAATCGGTTGCCCCAGCCCTTGAGTTGGCTTTTATGCAGTATGCTGGCAGCTCAGGCTGTCTCAGCTCCTCAGCAACTGCTTTTACGCATGTCTTATATTGCTGCAAGATGTCGGCGCCTGGCCTGCAAACAGGACCTGCTGTATCACACTGTTCCATCCGCGCACCATGATGCAACTAAACCGGGCGAAAGTCCTTCTCAATGTAATCATGAGCTCCCACAATTCAGAATACGACATATAGGGCTGCATGATTGTAAACAAGACTTAAAAGCCACTTGACACTGGCCAGATTGCCAGTGCATTGTGCAAATTCAGGCGAAATTGCTCTACCAGATGTGCTGGTTTCCCTGTCTGCTTACAGACCCATCAACAAGCCTTACCTATCAGTACTCTGCTCAAGTTCATAAAGCTTCTCTTGTAACAACTCCACGACCTGCGAGCATATGCGCCAGCCTGTTTCGCAACATGTTCTGCATGACTCAGAGGGCTATGCAGAGCACAGCTACTGCTTACTACCGCCAGGGCTGCAAGCCTACACAGTGGAGCTTGGGGTCCACCCGCCAGTCTCCAATATCTGCGTCCTTATAGAGCTGCACGCGCTCGCAGCAGTGCAACAGCATGCGTCTAAACATGACTTCCATTTGACTACTGCCAGGTGGCGGGAGCTCACATGGGGTGACTGCCATGAGCCTTTCAGTACTTGTTGTCAGCAGCTACTTCACAAACAATCACATGTCTAAAACGGATTGAAAGTGGCCATCCAGAGTTGTTGAGAGCGGGGACTCTCTCCGCGACTGCCCGCTGGCATTTCGCAGATCGCGGGCGACGCATGCACGAGGTTGAATGAGTCTAATGATAACCCAAGAATGATGACGCCTGGCGAGAACGTTACTACCAGCTGTTACCATAATGCTGTTGTGACGTGCCCCTTGGCGCTTGTTCATATCTACAGGCTCTGCAACGCCCTCTCACCCCTGGGAACTCTATTGTTCTGTTCGACTTTTCTGCTGTGGTGCACATTACTGCAATAGCCCTCTTCTGTTCTAGACACCTTCCCGTTGCTCATCAGCGAGCCATGGCAGCCCTTCTGTCCACAGCCCACAAACCTGTGTCAGCAGGCTGTTTAGGTCGGCAAAACGGAGGCATGTGCGCTCGCATGGCTTCATTGTTGGTACCAAGACACCCGCTACATGCCGGAAGCGTCAACGAGCAGCGAACCAGCAGCATCGTACCATTAGCATATGCACCCTCATTAGACACTCCACGTGGCTCTCTTGACCCTCTTGCAAGCAGCTGGCGATCCACCGAATGGACCCCTGGGAGTTTGCTGACGGTGTGTGTCGCTGGCCATATGCTTGTGCGCAGCCCGACAAAGATACACGCTTGCTGCTCCACTGGCGTTGCAGCGCTTCGTGCACTTCGCACCACTAGTTGTGACTGCTGCAGAGCGTCAGCTCCCAGTTATTCACCCAAGCGGCAACGATTTTATGTGCTCTCAGGTGTCAAGTCCTCAGCAGTTTGATGACCTAGTAGCTGACCATCCGGACAAGCTGATTGTGCTGATGTGCAAATCCCACAGTTGTCGTCCTTGCAAGATGTTCACACGCAAGTACATAGCCATGGTGAGCCCTCTTCACACTGGCCTTGCCATGCTGGCATGCTGTATGCCTGATACATGGTGACACTGGCAAACACATCTTGTGTGTAGGGCACTCATCCTGTGTGCAGCGCCACACATCTGTCAGCAAGATTTGCGATCGTAATCACAACAGTACCCCCTCTCCCGCTCTGGTGCAGGCTGAGCGCTTTCCTGAGTGTATTCTGTGTGAGCTGTATGGCGATGAGACCCCTGACACACGCAAGATGATGATCAGGCTGCAGGTTGGTGACAGCATCATCATAATCATAAGTAGAAACCTGGGGAGTTTGTGATGTTGATAATCCTCATATGGCCATGGCACTGCTTCTGCATACTGGCAGTTGGTAGAAGCTTACAAATGTCAGTGCTGTGGTAAGAAAACAATTCTTCTTTTTCTGCTGCAGGTCAAGGTCACCCCCACATTCCGCATGTATCGTCAGCAGGAGTGCGTAAACACAGTTGCTGGCACTAATGAGAAGAAGCTCATGCGCGGCATCCTCTCACAGCTATTCCCAACAGAATTGCTGAATCATGAGCGTGAAATTGCTGACACAATGTCGCTAGATGGAGAAGAGGTGGCAGCAGCTGCTGCAGCACATTAGGTGGTTGCATTGAGTAAGTGGTTGCGTTGCGTATGAATTCAGCTCAGCGCAGGTCTAGCGTCTACTGTGCAGAGTTCTGTTGGCTGTCCACAGTGTGTCCAGCTGAGCACTGTTAAGCCTGTATTGCCTTGCCAGGACACCTGCAAGATGGTGTCCAGCGACAGAGGCTGGCCTTACACAAGCAGGTGATTTTTGCACGCCTCCTGGTCTTTGTGTGCCGTCCTCATGGCTTCCCTGGTGCCTGTTTGCTGTAGAGGCTTGGGGACTGTGAATCTGCCCCTGCTGCAGCGTCTTGCAGCTGCTGTGTGAGCAGTCGCAATGATGCATTCTGTGCGTGTCCTGCTCAAGTCTGGGAACCGGCTCCTGCTGCTGACTTATTCGTGGCAATGTTAGGAACTTGTTGACTTCTGTGCGTGGTTGTGATGGATCTCTTAGGTAGTGCATGCTTGGGGTATGGTTCGGCCATGGCAATCCATTCTTATGTTTTCCTGGGGTGTTGTGCTACAATAGTCATCCCAGTCAATGAGTTGCAGCAGCAGTATGCCACTGTGCCCATGCAGTCATGGGAGATTTGGCTAGCATAGAGATTGCTTGATGCATTGATTGAGGTCAAACATGTCAAGAACAACTCTTGAAAAGCCCATTGATGTGGTGAACTTACAGATGCCGTCTTTCACAGCGCAATCATCCCAAATCACGGGCTTGTTTTCATTGACAGTTACATGTGATGCAAGGAGTTGGTCATTGGAGGTGGTCATGGGCTGGCTGGAACGTTTCTGGCTGGATGTGGGACCCTGCTTGTTGAGGAGGGGGCTTCGAAAAGGCACAGCATATCCTGCTGTTGTACTTGTATATCAGCCTGGTTCTGCGGGCACCTGTTGTTGACCATCTTAGTCGCCTCTAATTACATGGCAGTGCATGTCATTAGGTGATTATTTTGGTGGCACTTTGCATTGCAGCGAGAGAATATATCTCTTACTTATTCTGCATTTCATGGGAGGTGGGAAACCAACACAAATTTTCGCATCACGGCAGGCAATTTACAGAAGGATAGCACATATTTCAGCAAGAGCAGCCATGTGTGGGGTCGCAAGTTTTGGGCTTTGCACTTCTCCAGTCTAATGGCCGGTGGGTTGCAGGCTCATATTTGGATGCTGTCATTCATATGCTGTGATTTCTTCACCTCTGGTGGTCTGTGGCTGCTGTGACAGACGGAAGTCAGGCGGCATTGGTTGCTTGCTGTGATACCTTGCATACAGCAGGCTGCTTTACCTCAAAAGACATTAGTACAGGCATTGCAGATCTGAATAATGATGCAGTGTGGCTGTCATGTCATTGCATTCCGCAAATGACGGCTACCCCGCAAAGCAGTGTGCGTTGCTGGGTGTGTTGGTGTGCCACCTGAACCAGAGTGAAGGTCTCGTGGTCCCTCTGACTATGAACGCACTTGATTGTGTGTGGCATATTGAGCACTGCTGTTGCATGGGGTATGTTTGTATATAGACGGTTCATCATGCAGCGGTGCTAGGGCAGGGTTGGTGGCCTTTTGTGCTATGACCAGATTTGGGATTGTGTTCAGCTCAGCTGAGCATGGGCGGCTCATGCTGCATGCACTGTTCAGGCTGATGGCTCTACTGGCGTAAATGACAGTCCTTCACTGTGAGCATTGAATGTTGCATGCAGCTACGAGCATGAAGTTTAACTGGCAAGTTGCTCTGCTACAACAGTAATACCCTCCACATGGATGCAAACGGCTTTGAGCAGCAAGCATGGAGCCACTCTTTGTTGATGGCATTGATGTCACGTTCTGAGGATTGGAATAAGTGTGTAGAGGCCAGTACACTGCACAGGATGTGGAAGAGACAGTCTGTTTGGTTGATGGAAGGCCTTCCTAGGGTGCAATGGCAACCAGTCTGCTGAATATTTATCAATAACAGTATTTACCGTGGATTGTGGCTGCTGCTGTCATTCTGGTTTGCTGATAGCTAATGCGGAACGTATCTGGTGTTGGTGTTGCAGCTGCGCGGCTGTGATGCTCAGTTCAAGTAGGTCAGTCGCCAATATGTATGGTATGCATATCAATGATCATCATATGTGAAAGAAATATAGCCATGCAGCAAGGTCATATGATTTGTGTGGTGAAATTCTGTGGCGCAAAATCTGTGTAGACTAATCTGCAGCAAAACCGATAGATGTTATATGCCATGAGTACCTGATAGTGTAGTCTAGATTGCTGTCAGCAAGTCTGCTGGTGATTGGTGATGTCGACCGGTGATGTCATATGTAAAAGAGATAGAGCTATGTAACATGGGATGAGCTGGTGAATAAACCAACACGTGAAGGGCGCGCCGTGTGCGTCAAAGTTGTTCATGTGCTGAATCTCTAGTGCTTCCAAAGCAGGAGTCCTGATTGACGTCTGCTGCTTGCCATGCCATTGAGTAGCTTCTGCCTCAAGGCGTTTGACCTAGAGGAGGTACTGCTCTTTGGTGTGCTGGTTGGCTGAGCCACCAAGATCCTGATTTTGTCCCAAGGACCGCTCGGCCAGAAAGGGTGATTGCTACTACTGCTGTTGAAACCGCCAGGGCACCCAGCGCACAGCAGCAGCAAAGCAATGCCGATGATACTGGCGGACAAGCTGTCATGTGTAGTAAGTTACACTGATGAGACGTGCAATGAAGCCATTCCTGGCACACTGTTCATTGTAACCATCCCAGCACCACCTAAGCTGTCTCACACGAAGCCCAGCAGCCTGCAGGCAGCAGCAGCGCAACTCACATCAATCACCAGTGAAGCCAGCGACTAGATAGCACAAACACAACTTGCCCTTGCAAGCCGGTAACTGGTTCCTGCAATTGTCAAGGGTCACTAGAACAGTAGATGCAGGGCCCAACGGACATGTCAGTCCATGGCAGCCAGTCTGCTGCTATCTGACATCACTTCACAACTGTGCACTGCAGCGGATGCGCTTATTGCATATACGTCAGGACGACTCAGACGTCTCCTCAAACTGTTGCTGTTGCTGCTGCTCCTTGCTGGTTCTCTACTTGTTGCCTAGCAGTCCTGCTGCATACCTGCTCAGACAATGCTGTTGGCTGCGCTGGCAATACGAGGCCAGAGGTCAGCGCACTCCTTGGCTACAGGACCAGTGATGGCAGAACCTGGAGACACAACATGAACAGAATCAGGGGGTTGACAGGTACCAGTGGACATGGCTGTTCTACGCCGGGTATGGATTCCCGGCCGCTACACAAGCATAACAAGCCCAGTCACCCACTGCTAGTGGCAATCTGCCCGAGGCATATGTAGAGGCCGCTGCTCCTCACAGACCATTGCTGTCCGTGTAGGCTGCCGCATTGGAGTTGAAGACTGCTGTGGGCGTGCAGCACAGCCCAACAGGCTAGTGAGACAGTCAACTTTTGGTTATGACCATCCCTATTTGCTGCAGCCACAGGCATCTGCCTGACATTGTTTGGCCACTGCTTGTGTGTCTGGTGCATGTTGGCATGTCTAGGCCTGCAGGACCCCAACAAAGGCGATGTCCCATTTGCTGAATGACACCTTGCACATCAGCTGGCACTGTGTCAGAAACAACTGGCATCCGAGAGTCTGGAAGTACACTGCGACTGTATGGTGCGATGCTAGCCTTCAATGACAGCCCATGATGCTGGCTTCCAGACCGCTGCCCCTTTTATGCCATGCTGTTCGCATGGCTTGCTCTGATACAGCACCTGCAACCTGCTGACTAGCCGTCAGCTAATTGGCAGTTATGGCTCGCAGCTGTGCTCAAACTTCTGCTTGTGCAAGAGAGGAACCCTTCAACCTAAACTTTTTTCCTGGCACTTCTTTTTCTGCTGCTGCTCCTTCTGTTGCTCCTGCTTCCTCTGCACAATCATGCTCCTTACCCTTCATCTCTCCCTTAGGATTGACAATGACACCAGCATTGTCCTCAAAGTAGATGTAGGTGCCCTCCTTTCTCCTCCAGGGCTTGCGCTGACGGACTATCACAGCAGGGGTCACTGCACAGGACATGCAACAAACATAGCCACACGCGTGTACAACAGCAGGAAAAAAACACATTTCACAAGCGACATTCTGAAAACTCGTGGGACAACCTGCTTCAGGCTGGCTTCAACAGAACTCCATTGCCTCTGAAGCAGCATAAGGACCGATCTGTGCTGGACACAGAACCAACAATGGCATGCTATGCTGCTGTGTCAAATGCAGCCTCTCTTTCTGTCTGTATTCTGCAGCTATTTTGTGTCTCTGCTGCTGAGGGAGCTGAGGAGTAGTGCTCGGGCAGCCAGAGCTTGCCGGTTGGCTGCTGCTTGCACTGCTGGGGACCCTGGCAGCTGCTGAGCGTCTAGCTTGCTTGCTTCGACATGCGAACCTACCCTTCTTGCGAAGATCAGGCTTTCCCTTCTTGACTGTGGCCATAACCATGTCTCCGGGTCCACCAGCGGGGAGACGGTTCAGCCTGCTTCCCCAGCCGCACACGGAGATGATGTACAGGTTCTTAGCACCTGTGTTATCAGCACAGTTCATGACTGCTGCCACTGGGAGACCCAGTGACATAGAGAACTTGTTGCCAGAGGTACCACCCCTTCCTCTCTTTGACATCTTGGCGACCTGCACAACGCTTCCTGTCAGCCCCGGCAACAGCACAAAGCCCAAGTCATATTTTGTGATGCGCACCTGTGAGCACCAGTGGGGCCTCCACAGGAAAGAGGACAATCTGCTGCACGCGCCGCACCATATACATCAAAGACTTGCATAAACCCCTCAAACCCACGCAGTACAATAACGCGTGCGGTCGATTGTTCATGGCTACAATCAGCGTTATGTTTAAGACACAACCAAGAGGGCGGCCCCTGGCTCTGTCCCGCATGATCAAGACGCTCATGCATGCAGCCTGCGAAGTTTGCCATGGCGACATGGTCTAACGTGCTCATTCCTCATGAAACAACTGTTCATTGTCAAGATTTTTTGGATGATTATGCACAGCTGACAGATCAGCATTGTGTCCTTCCTACACCTGTCGTGCTTGTTGGTCCACAAAGTTGGCATGCGTTGTTCGCAATGTCATGAAAATGTTTGCGTAAGTCAGCTGTGCAGCAGCCACCAAGATAACATTGATAGTCTTTGCTGTCTATCTGCTACTGCTGCTCTTAGGGGGGCTGCTGCTGGCGGTGGCCCTGGTACTGTTGTAAGAGTGATAGAGTTGTTCCTGCTGTGACTGATGGGACTGGTGTGAGGTTGTACAGCAACTGAGTTCTGCTGCCAGCATTGCCGCTGTCGATCCCCTGCTGTTGATGCTGTTTGCTCCTGGCTGCTGCAGACCTGGTACTGCTAGTGGCCCCCAAGTATCGGTTACCTGTGCATCGCCTGATGCAGCAGGCAGGCCAGGGTGCATGATCTGCTGACTGCTGGCAGCAATGACATTAGCCGCATCTGTGCAAGCTGTTTTTGTTCATGCTGTGACTGGTGGGGAGGGTGTCAAACTCTGTGTAGTACAGCAACTATTGGCACAACTTGTGGATTCAGCCTGAGTCAATGAGTGACTGCTGCTGCTAGCCTAGCACTGAGTATAGCCGCCGCTGCTCCCAGGCTGAGCAGCAGTAACCAGCGACAACATCATCAGCAGCTAAACAGCAGCAGCATCAAGTTTGCCTGTAGCTGATGCAGCTCAACATGACCGCCTGCCAGGCCTTCAGAAGGCCTGCAGTTGCGTCAACTGCAGTTGAAACTCACTCACGCCCGTGCAGCAATGCTTGGAGACCTTGCTGCATGTCATCAGTACCTGGTCAGATGCATGCTGTTGCTGCTGCTGCCAGCAGTGCTGCTGCTGCTGCGAATGGAACTGTTGCCAACCCAGCTTCACTTACCTGTCACAGCTTTGGATTGGGCCTGCTGCTAGTGGGACCCGGGAAGGTTTGTGTGCACCAATCAGCACATGAGCGAACTTGTCATGTGCACAATATCACTTCGCCTGACAGTCACTCACCATTGGATGGAAACCAAGACTGAGAGTCCCATTCTGCAAGTGTGCACCGCACCGAGTCTATGAGGCAATGGCTGCAAACGGCCCTAAACAACAAAATCAGCCATCTATTTTCGAAATTTGCCTTGAAGACAGTGTGACAACAGAGATGGCTCACAATCACAGCTGGCCCATCTGCACCAGCACACATCATGAGGGTGTTACTCAACAGATAGACAGAGGAGGGTCATGGTGTAGAGCTGCTGCATGCGCAGGTGACCAGTCTAGCAGAGTCTTAGAGGGCTATCACAGATCAGGTGGGTTCTGTGTTTGGGCATCATGCTTTGATGCCACCAAACCATCAGCAGGATTCTTGGAGCAATGGCTGCTCTGTAAACACTCTTTACCTGTGGCACAGGGCTACTGGAAAGTTGCGTCAGTTCAGTGGTGGTATTACAACACATTGCATGTCTGTGGGTTGTGTGGGGGTGCTGTCAACATGTGAAAGAGGTTTGCCAGCACAATCAACAGACTGGAGGTCAGCGAATGTTGGTTGCCGAGTTCATTCATCAGCAAGCAGGCCTGCTGTGGTGTCACATTGCCAGCAAGGACCGCTCTGTAGTACACCCTCAAGCTGGACCTGCTGATTCTGGCTTTGTGTGTCTGGTCGCAGCAGTTGCTGTTGTGATATGCGTACCTTTGCCAGAAGAGGTGTGTGTGCAAGTTGGCCGTGCAATGCTGCAGTTGAGGGGACACTGGGGGCCAGCTGTGTTCATCATGCAGTAGCTGCAGCCGCCGGCTGCTTCACCTCTTGAAGTAGACTCAACGACTGCTGAAGCATCACCATTCATTCTGGTAGCACGACGGTATCAGGAGCAACTGTCAGCAAGATCACAGGATTCAGCAAGACCTGATAGCATGGAACAGGAGCTTCAGCTACCACTCTATGAGCATGTTGAAGTAGTTCGGGTAATGTTGTCAGCTGTTGCCGCCTCTGGATCCAACGACTGACTATTAAAATTGGCAGCCGCAACTGGATGGTGACTTGATGAGTGGTCACTTCTGCTTGCTGAAGCTCAAAACACTGTGCATAGAGAGTGTGGGCCTGACCTATATTTGTCAGTTGCCGTAGGTTTGCTGCATTGTCTTGTCTGAGGCCCAGCATCGACCATTGGGGTCTTCATATGTAGAACGGATGCAATCCTGCATCTGCAGGGTCTGGCTTGCGCAAATTGACTGTTGCCATCGTATACTACAGTACCAGACACACTATCAAAGTTAATAGTGTCACTCAGGCCTTATTCTGTGCTGTAGCATAACCTTGCATACATCTTGTAATAACTGTCAGGCATGTCTGTGATGTTGTTGTTTTCAGCTGGCCATTCGCTGATCGTGATCAACAGCTGTGCTGAGAAAGTCATCGGACTACTACCGCAGAATCCCTCTTTGTCGGCCTTCATACAGATGAAGATACAGTTTACTTGACGTTAACAGAAGTCATTATTCGCCTTGCCTACGTGCCCCTGAACACAGCGTCCCACGACAAGTTGACGTCCCGGTCTGTCCTTGATGCTCTCTTTCGGTTGATAAGACGTTGTGACCTAATCTTCAGCACGAAGTCTTCAATATGATCGCTCTGCAGTCCATGCAGTGCCTCGTGCTGGCAGCTTCGTGCTAGCAGCTGTAGGAACACCTAGGCACACTCCCACCACATCAGTGGTGCCACCAATATCATGGTGGCGATGGAGGAGCTGCTTCCTCAAGCTGTGCTTCGCCAGATTGGCGACAAGCTCTATGAAAAGCGCAAAGTGGCAGCACTGGAAGTGGAGCAGATCGTCAAGAGGCTTGCAGCAGCAGCAGAGACGGGGAAGATCAGTGCCATCATAGACAAGTTAATATCTGAGTATGCTTTCTCCCCACAAGCCAACCACAGAAAGGTGATCTGCCTCAGTGCCCATATAAACACTGTGTGTACTACAGGGCAGAATGCTGTGCGAAACGCAGTCAACCGTCACAGCACATAGTGGCATCAGCAGTGAAGGGGGCTTTCCTGTCTGCATACTTCAGCGTGCAGCACAGCGTGGAAAGTAGCTGGCTGGAATGTGTCAGCAACAGAGTGGCGCAAGGCAGTTGTTGCTCTCATCATTAACAGCCTCAGCACTCATCATGACTTGTTGCCGGGGTTGACACTCCTGGCAGTGGTTGCGCTTGTGGATACCGCACAGAAGGCTTGCAGACAGTTATGTTGAGAAGCTGCTCCCAATTGCAGCGGCATGCAAGAGTGCTTATTGCGTCAGCACTGTGCCCTCAGTTTTGGCACCGCCTGCCATCATCTGATGCAGGGTGCATTGCTGTGCCTGGCCGCGGCCACTGTTGGTCTTGGGGAGCCTAGTGAAGCGTATCTGAGGCAGATTGTCCCACCAGTGCTGGCCTCCTTCACAGATCAGGACAGTCGAGTGCGTTACTACGCGTGTGAGGCACTGTACAATATAGCAAAGGTATGCAGGCTCAAGTCAATTACTGCACAGCTGATTGGCAGGTTGTTGCACTGCGATGGTTGCAGCAGTGCTGGCATATTGCCAGCATACATGCTGGTTGGCTTATGTCTGCTGGCGAACCAATCCCGTGCAAGATCACTTGAGGAACAACAGTGGTCGTTCTGCATGCGCACAGCAGACCGCCGCTGACTGTGTCATGTGCCTTGGTGAGCAGTGCCATGCAGCAGCATGAAGTGGACCGTCATTGCTGATTTTGCACACTGCTGGCCATGTGCAGGTGTCACGCGATGCGTTCATTGTGTTTTTCAGCGAGGTGTTTGACGCCATGTTCAGGCTGTGCGCAGATAGTGAGCAGAATGTCCAAAATGCTGTGCAGTTCCTGGACAACCTGGTCAAGGTGAGCAGCAGGTGCTAGGCAGATATGCTTTGAGCTTCAAGCGGCTGTGCAACTGCGTTGTCATGGCAATTGCTGCAGACATGCATCATAGGCAGCAGTACCTTCAAGTATGTTACGTGCAGGCGCCTGAGCTAGCTGGAATATACAGCTGGTGAAGTTGCCTTGCCTCGTGCAATGCGCATGACACCAGGTTTGTGTTCAAGTGTACTGACTGTTCATGCCAGTACCTGCTGTGGGCCTTTCAACACTGTTGCCTGTGGTGGTTTCATGTTTTGCAGGACATTGTCACCGCTTCTCCTCACTTCAGCATTGAGGGCTTCATTCCTCGCTTGAGGGATTACCTGAGGGTGACCAACCCATACAAGAGGCAGTTTTTGATTAGCTGGGTGAGCAGCAACTGTAGCAGTGCGACCAAGTCATCTGCAGTGTTCATGGTGTTAACCAAGTCTGCTTGACTGTACAGAGATGCAGGATACAAGCAGTCAGTCACACCTAGTGCCGGCATGCAGCACAGCCGCTTTGCTCATGCACAGGGGTTTTGACTGAGTGCATAGTTTGAGTCCAGGCTACTCTGCACCACTGTGTGACAGGTGTCTGTGCTGGACAGTGTTCCGGACCTTGACATGTTGGCGTACCTGCCCCAGCTGCTTGATGGACTGATGAACCTGCTGAGCGACCCCAATAGGGAGATCAGGGTGGCAGCGCACAAGTGCATGATGGAGTTTCTGGTGGAGATACAGGCAGGTCACTGGCGAAGGATGCAGGGTGCTTGCGGCAGTATCAGCCCACACTGTCTGCAGGTCCTAGGCATTGGTTCAACTGGTTGCAGGCAGCACATACAACTTGCTTGCTTTAACAGCAAAGCCTGGTTGTGGGATGCAGCATCTGTTTCAGTTATGTTGTCGATGGCACTGTTTGCTGGGTCATCAGCACCACTATCACTACCAGCACGCTCCCAAGGATCCAGGATGTCAACATCTGTTCTGCCACGTCTGTCTGTCTTGCAGGCCACACCCACTGTGGACTGGGTGGCGCTGGCGTCCATACTGGTAGACAAGGCTTCCAGTCAAGATGAGTTCACACGCATCACAGCCATCAAGTGGATCAAGGTAAGCACAAACCTCAAGTCAATATAGTCCTCACCTTGGTTATCAGCCACCTGCACCTAGGCCTCTGCTGTTCAAAACTTTGTTGAGAGGCAGAACCAATGCTGGGCTGTTACTGCTAATAAACCCGCCGCTTCTCGTGTCCAGTGTGTTGAATGACACTAGCAAGCTCCCGGTCCTGTCAGCCTGCTGCACTGGGTAAACTGCGGGAGCCAGCAGTGACAACTCCAGCGGTGCACATGGTTGTTGTAGGAGTTTGTTGAGCAAGCCAGTGGGCAGCTTGTTGGACTTTACCCAGAGCTTATAGGGGCTGTACTGCCCAACATCAGCCATGCAAACAAGGACATACAGCAGGTAACCACCTGTGCAATGCTCTTGTCAACTTCATTGAGCGCTATGTGGTGATATGCTGTATGACTACTGGGACTGTTGCTGCCAGCACAAATTATTGTTGTTGCATCACACTCTGTAGCTGCACTCATCATCAGAACCCTGCCTTACCAGGCAATATCTGGTTGTTGCTGGCGTCCACCTAGCTGGTGTTGGTCCTCACAGGCTGCTTGGTGAGCCTTTGCATGGTAAACCGCATTCTACATGTACATCACTATGTGACTGGGTGCACACTGTGCAGCCTGAATCTGTATCAGTCCACCTAGCATGCAACTGTTGCTCCCTTTCACAAATTACGGCTTTCAACATGTGGTACAAGCTTTGCTGCATTGCTACTGCTGTTTCAGGTGTCCAAGGAGGCCAATGCTGCTCTGCTCAACCTGCAGCCTGTAGCTGAGCTGCCTGTGAAGGTGGATGTGGCACCAGTGCTAGGGATAATCAGCCGAGAGCTGCGCAGTGAACAGGAGCCAACACGACTAGAAGCGCTCAGATGGTGGGGGTCCTGGTACTGACGCTGGAACACAACACGCCAGTCGGTTGCCTACCTTGTTTGATCAAGTCTGTACTGGTCAGGAGGTACAGAAGTTGAACAGTGCAGCTTCTGATCTTGAGGCATGCTGTTCTGGGTTTGCAGAATGCCGCTGCGTTTCAAATCAAAGCCATGCTGCAGCACATGCCTTAGCAAACTGTTTTTACTGTTGTGTTTACTGATGCCCAGGATCCATTTCCTGTTAGTCCGCAACGAGGATGAAGTTTTTGGTCAGCTGGCCACACTGCTGGCGGCTCTGCTGGATGCCCTCGCCTCTGACAGTGAGCGGGTGGTGCTGCAGGCGCTGAGTGTCCTGGGAAGCATTGCAGGACATCAGCAGCACTTCAGACGAGTGCTCATGAGCTTGCTGGACAGGTGGGGATGGGGCAGAGGGGGCTTTGGAGTAGTTGTGGCTAATGTGACGAGTGAATTCAATGGCATGGACATGACCGGGCTGAGCTGAGGGCCCCACACAATGTTTGCAATGTTACATGGCAGGCTTATTCCCAATCGGCGAAGTTTGCATGCCATGCTTACCAGTGATGTATCCTGATAGAACTAGCAGTCCCTGAGCAGGTATCCCATGTTCATACACCTTGGCCCTGATCTTTGTGTGTCGTATCTGCTTGTGCAGGTTCCGTGGTGATGCTGGGCTGGTGTTGTTGCAGAAGGGTGGACCTCTGGTGATCAGGCGGCTGTGTGCTGCAATGGGCCCGCAGGTGGTGTTCAGGGAGTTTGCCAGCATACTGGATGTGGAGCAGGACCTCAGCTTTGCATCAACAATGGTGCAGGTGGGCTAAGTGATCTGAGGGTATTGAGTGCACTCTTTAAGCACCCAACTGACGCTGCTGCAGCAACACCACCAGTTACACAGATGCAGAGGTGCTACCCTGACATGACGCGCTCGTGTTCCCATCAGAGGCTTGTTGCCATGAACCCCCCAGAAATGATGTGCATGAACTTCCACTGGTTCATGCACCGGCTGCCACCCTGTCAGGCGTTGAACCTTATCCTGCTTACCGCTGGGGAGGTGCGTGAGTTGCGGGACTCATTGAGGCAAGCGGCAAGCAGCAGTGATGGTACTGTCACCTTCTCAGCACTGTACAGTTGCTGGAGTCACAGTGCAGGTGAATCAAGCTTGTGTTGATGTGAGGCAGGTCTGCCCTGCAGCATGTGCCACCCGCTGCATCTGGGGCCAAGAGCGCTGTACCATCACCAAGTAACATGGCTTGATATCATTTTTTGTGTGTTGAAGATCTACTCTGCTTCAACAGGCACAAGATTGTGTTCAACCTGTTACTACTGGCACTGGTGTAGTCTTGTGTTTGTTTGCTGCTGCAGGTGCTCTGCTGAGTCTTTGTTTGCTAGCTCAGGTGTATGGGCACTGTTGTGACATCATACAGAACCTCAGTGTACTACCACTGGGGGCTGAGGTGCTGGTGCAGATAGACAGGCTAGTACAGCTGCTGGAAACACCAGCCTTTGCATTCTTGCGCCTACAGCTACTTCAGCCATCTCAACACCCAGACCTGCTTAGGGCTATGTATGGACTGCTGATGCTGCTGCCACAGAGCAGCGCTTTTAAAACACTAGCTGCCAGGCTGAATACGGTGCCTGCAGTTACACTCATGCAGCTTGAGTCTCTGCAGCAGCAAACAGGCAGTAGCAAAGGCAAGCAGCAGCAGTCACAGCAGCATCAGCAACAGCGGCAATGGGCGGACTTTGATAGCTTGTTGAAGAGCTTTGTAGCCAGGCAGCAGGAGCATGCAGTAGAAGAAGAGCGTCGAAGGTTGCTCATAGAAGGACTTAGGATAGAGGAGGATATTCAGAAAGAGCATTTGCAACAAGCAATGGCTGCCGCACTTGAGTACAGCAGTGGGCCCCCAACAGATGGCAACATCAGCGCAGACACAAGCATAGCAGTCACCGAGCCGTCAGGAACAGGATCAGCAGCAAGCAACAATGCTGTCTCTGGAACTGTCAGTTGATTGACGAAGTCAGGATTGCCAGTGCTCATCTATAGCACTGCTGGTGATCAGCTGGTGCAGCCGCAGCCCCACTGCTGTATGTCTTGACAGCAGCAGGACTCATACGCCAAGACACCATGGTATGGGTTGATAAGACAACACCAGTAACCAATATGCCACATCAAGTGTAATCACAAGGAGTGGAGCAGCATCGTTGTCCAAAACCTTTGACGATTTTTCAACTGACATCACCAGTTGCAACTGACTGACTGTGGGATACAGTCTGAAGTCTCGTTTCCACAGCTGAAACCTGCATGCCACACTCACCTCATAGGCATGCTGCTGGGCATCAGCCCTGCTCAAATTGGAGTGTTTTGAGATATGCTCGCCTAATGACATCAGCCATTTGAGTCTCAAATTCATTGTTTGTTCCTTCTTATGATCGAAGCAGTAATCAGACCGGGAGACTTATGGGCTGCTTGCACTCCGAACGCTGCTAGTACTGTTTGCCATGCACCCCTCGATGCTGGCGGGCTTGCTGTTCCTCTGAATGCCACACCTTGAGGTAGAATCTTGCTGGGTCAGTGCAGTAGGGCAAGGCAGGCTTAGTAGAGGGAGGAGATGGGCACAGCAGCTACCCACCACCCTTTGGCGTACACCTCACATATTTTTGCATGGGCTAAGTTTTCATTTCCCATTCACTTTCTCACTCCTGCTGTTCACCTTGCTACCCAGCAAGGTGTCTACCAGCTGAAATGCCTGCAACTGCCCACGTCTTAGTAACCCACCCCGCTAGACCGCTGACGTTGACAAATTAACAATGTGAACATGGTGCACATCTTCAGCACCTGCAGCATGGAGGCTATAAGGAGGAAGAACTCGCTGGTTCCGCCCTTCGGTCCCCTGCATGTTGTTGTGTGGCTGGACAACTGGACGGAACGAGTTCTCAATATGCTGCAGGTAATACTAGTAACGAATAGATTATAGAAGGACATAGAGCATGATGACAGGACACATCAAACAGCTACAGTAGGGGACCCTGCATACAGGCAAGCTGTATTTTTCCACCATCATACTGCGTGCAGATGTGTGTGTGTCTGTTGTTTTTGGCCTACAAGAATAGTTCATTATCATTTTGTCTTGGAGCACCCTGACGGCACGTGTGGCAGAGGCCTCTAGCAGCAGCAACAGAAGTGGGGCACTCTGCATCATGTCCATCAGTTGTCCATGCGGAATCTTACCGCAAATAAGCGTATTCAAGCAGAACGATATATTCGTGAATGGGAAGCGATCTGGAAATATCAAGCAACAGGAGGCTTGTCAGGACTGCATGGTGCATCAAATCCATACTCTGTCGGTATCGCATGCCACTGGTGGATGCTTGCTGATCAATGGCATATTAAATTTCAACTATGCTATGAGTATGCCAGATCTTTACTCTGGTTCTTGGATGCCTATCTCGAGATAGGTCACAGACCTCACTCCCGGCCCAAAGGTACCACACAGACGTGTCGTCAAAGGTGTCTCACCCTCTATGTTCATGTCTTCAATAATTTTATGTGCTGTGTAGTGTTGTGTGCGCAGAAACCTGATGAACTGACCGCGCACTGTTGCGACACCTCGGGGTAATCAGGCCTCGCTCAGTGGCCCGCTGATATCAATAGCTGCTGTGTACTGTCCTGTTTAGTTGCTTATGTGACTTCTTCAGTGAATGGGCAGCAGCAGACAGTGACCGCCTCTTCTGGCTGGGTAGCCTTGCAGAGGATGGAGCGACTGAAGCAGCTGCTCGGCAAGCGTGCACAATATGAGCGCGTTGCAGACACTGAAATGGCGAATGTGCCATCTGCAATGCACGAGGCACCGTCTTCTGCGCTGGTAAGCATCAGGAGCTCAGCAAGTACCCCTCATGCACTGCTCTATTCCAGCAATGGACCGTCTGATGCTCACACTCTCAATGATCCTTCACGCAGCTCTCAGTCAAGGGCATGACCTGTTCTGCCTGCACATCAGCCGTGGAAGCCGCCCTCAGGTGACCAGACAGGGTTTCAACACAGCGGTGACAGAGCCAGCATGGTTCTACCAATAGCCACCTGGATTGAACTGCCGCAGATGTCGCAGCAGCATGTGAAGACTCAAGCTGCGAATACTCAATGTTATATATTCCCGGTTTGTCAACAACACAGCTGCACTGGTGTGCACATGCATTGATGTCAACAACGCCATCATTGTGCCCAGTTTCATGGCTCTGTGCTCATCCTTCTGTGATCATCGTAGACAGCAGTACTTAGCAGTCCTTTGGTTCAGTGTGGTGATTCAGTGTGGTGAGCTAGCAGATAGCAGCAAGCAGTGCCCAGCACCCGGACTCCTTACCAGGGAAGTCGTTGTGTTGTGGTTGTTGCAGGAGTGTACCTGGTGTGATCAAAGCGGAGGTGTCTTTGCTGCAGCTGTCAGCAGAAGTGCAGTACAATTCTGTGGTTGCATGCACAGATGACCTTGTGACAGCAGTTGATGATTGCGGCTTCGACTGCAAGCTGCTTTCAGTGCATAGTATAGAAGAACAGGCAGAGCATGAGCAGCGACCACAGGTGGGTCTGCCAGCAGCAGCAGCAGCAGCAGCAGTGCTCAGCAGGTTGGCTGGATGAGTACCCCGGCAACACGATAATGCATCTATACCATGTTACAATATCCATCCTGTGGTAGAATACTGCGTAAGTAGTGCATGCTTGTTGTGCTGATCAAGGTGCAGCAGTGGCTATGCTGCGCAGCTCAGCTACAGCTGTTAATTTTGCAGGGCAACTCTCTGTTAGGCATGGACACCATGAACGCTACAACATGCATTAGCTGTTGCTTCGTGCCATTTGTATACTATGAAATATAATTTCTGTCGTATGCTGATGCTGCTAGGTGGCTCGGCTGAGTGTGCTGGGCATGACATGTGCCGCCTGCTCAGGGTCAGTAGAGCGTGGACTGCTGGCACTTCCGGGTGTCACAAGCGCAGCAGTAGCACTGACACAGGGTGAAGCAGAGGTCACCTACTACCCAACCAGCATAACAGCAGATGCATTGGCAGCAGCAGTAGAGGACTTAGGCTTTGACTGCAGGGTTATCAGTCAAGCGGGCTTGGAGTCGTGCACATTGGGTGTGCTAGGCATGACATGCTCTGCCTGCTCCAGTTCTGTTGAAAAGGCATTGCGTGCAGTCCCTGGTGTGTCAACAGCAAGCGTAGATGCAGTCACAGGTAGAGCAGAGGTCTGGTACAACCCCACCAGTACTGGTCCCAGGGCTTTCCTGGATGCTGTCACAGCAGCTGGCTTCACCGGCAGTCTGGTCACCAGTGATGACAGCCGGGGATCTGATCACCGAGCAGAGCTGGAGTACTGGAAAAACTTGCTGAGCATGGCGCTGGTGTTCACCATACCCGTCTTCATACTGGCCATGGTCCTGCCAATGACACCAGGTGCGGCAGGCAACAGGGGGAAAGCAACAAGCAGCAGGTGGTGCTCAGGGGAGGGGGTGGGATGACCAGCGCATTGCTGTGTCCGTGGCAGACGGACAACGGGATTCACCCATCATGTGCAGTTTCATTTGACTGAGCAGCATGAACAGAGGCGGTTGCAGTGTCTGTGCATCACTGACCATTACGTGCATGTGTGTGGCGTTGTCGCATTGCAGCGAGCCAAAAGGTGTTGTTCCTGCTGCTGCCGGCTGTCCCGCAGGAACTGAGCAGGTGCTGTCAGCACCAGTGTTTGGTTTCCGCTGTGATGAACTGCTCAAGTGGGCGCTGGCCACCCCAGTGCAGTTTTGGGTTGGGTGGCGGTTTCACAAGGGTGCCTGGAAAGCCATCAGGAGGGGAGTGGCCAACATGGATGTGCTGGTGGCCCTGGGAACTGATGCCTCCTACTTCTACTCGGTCATCAGCATCCTGCATCATCGCTTTGTCAAACATGATGCGCTGCACTACACACCCACGGTGAGCCCAAGGGGACCCCAGCCATGGTACCGGTATAAGAGGCTGTGCAGTTGTGCCTCCTGGCTGGCGAGCGTCCTCATGCAACACTTAGCGTTGGTGCCAAGAACTGCAGCGCACATCCTTCCAGCAGCAGCTCATGCATCCATCCATGTCAACTGTGTTGAGACCTACCTCTGCTGTCTTACTCCCCTTGTCCTGGCATATGAAGAAGATCGATGCTTGTCTTGTCTTGCCTGCAGGATTTCTTTGAGACCTGTGCCATGTTGATCACCGTTGTCATCCTTGGCAAGTACCTGGAATGTGCCGCCAAGGGCAAGACGAGTGCCGCCATCCAGGCCCTGATGGCGCTGGCACCTGACTCCGCCACCCTGGTGCAGCTGGATGAAGAGGGGTGCGTGGTGGACGAGGACACTGTACACAGCTCACTGGTGCATCACGGAGACCTGCTCAAGGTGGGGCCATTGAACAGGGAACAAAGCTGGGGCCTTGGACGGGGTCCTGGCAGCCTGCAGCAGATGTAGGGAGTGAGAGAACACTTGTGCTTGGGTGTCACTGCGCTTGACAGCCGCTTGCTAAAGTTGCAAGAGGGGTTGTTGCCAGAAGTGAGGTCTGTAACAGATGTGAGGTCTGTGACAAGATTGCGAGCAGGGTGTAGTACCCACCTGCCGATCTCCTACCACTTGCTGCACCTCTAGTGATACCTGTTGATGTAAGCTGCATGTCCGTTGCGTGCCATGCTATGTCTGCATGTCCGTTGCGTGCCATGCTATGTCTGCTGCTTTGTTTGCAGGTATTGCCTGGCGGTCGCATACCAGCAGATGGGGAGCTGCTGATTGGCTCATCCTACATCAATGAGTCCATGATCAGCGGCGAGTCTCAGCCAGTGCTGCGTCAGAAGGGCGATCCCTTGATAGGTGGCACCATCAACACGGGCAATGCCCTCATCATGAAGGCCACACGCGTTGGGGCCGATACAGTGCTGTCACAGATTGTGAGACTGGTTGAGAGGGCTCAAATGAGCAAGGCACCCATACAAGCCTATGCAGATTATGTGGCCAGCTTGTTTGTGCCTGTGGTGGTGGCGCTCGCATTGCTCACATGGACTGTCTGGTGAGTCATTGAGAAGAGTTGCTGCTTAGATTTATTATGACACAGGGTGCTCATTGGCGTGCACAACACACAAGGAGTGGCCTGCCTGCAGAACTGGCTCGCACACCTGGTACCTGCTATGTTCTTGCCTGTCAGCCGAGCGCTGTGGCTGCTGTCACTGGTGTCTGCAGGTACATTGCTGGCAGTACTGGTGCATATCCGGATGCCTGGCTGCCCATGGGCCACACACGCTTCCTGTTTGCACTGCTGTTTGGCATTGCTGTGCTGGTGATTGCCTGCCCGTGTGCCCTGGGCCTGGCCACCCCTACCGCTGTTATGGTGGGCACAGGAGTCGGGGCAAGCTTGGGGATACTCATCAAAGGTGTGCTTCAACCCGGCTGCTGATACACAGCCTGTCAGTCACGGGCCAGTGCTTGCTGTCAAGTACTATGATCGGCCATATTGCTTGCGGATTCATTATTATTGTTGCACGTCTGCTTTTGCTGCTGTACGTCTTGCTGTGGCAGAGGTCCTGCGTGTTTGTCTGCAGTGGCTTTGCGAGTGGGCTTTGCTGATGTGCCTGTGCTGCAGGTGGTGACGCTCTTGAGCGAGGTCATCATGTGAACACCGTCATTTTTGACAAGACTGGCACACTCACCCGTGGTCACCCACAAGTCACAGAGGCTGTACTCTTCAACAAGCAATACACCATGAAACAGGTCAGCACATGCAGCAGCTGATCACCCACCCCCATGCATGTGCCTCTCCGTACGCAGTCAATGGTCATGCCTGTTACAAACACCACTCCACAGCAAACCACATCCATTAGTGCATGCTGCTGCCATTGCTAGTCGTGGGTGTGTTGCATGTTCAGGTGTGCCAGCTAGCTGCAGCTGCAGAAGCTGCAAGTGAGCACCCTCTAGCTCGAGCAGTACTGGAATTCGCAGCAGCAGAGCTCAGCAAAGCAGGTACAGCAGCAGCGCCAGCAGGGCCTGCAATGGGGAGTAAACCAGCGAATGGCAGTAAGGGCAGCATGTTTGTAGCAGCATACAGCTTGGATGATGACCGCAGCAGCAGTGATGGTGCTGTAACACATGGGCCACTTAGCAGTAGTGGCTCCCCTGTGAGCACGCCTGCCAGGTTGAGCATGATGCTGTCAACAGGGATGGTCAAGGTGTCTGAGGTGCAGGTGAGGGGGCCACAGGCCCATGGCAACTCACAACATTTCCAGTTGTTGCCCAGGCGCTGGGATATCAGCAGCAGCTACCGTGATCAAGCAGCCACTCACTTTGGGTTTCTCAAATTGCATATAAACTGCTCTTCAACTCGGTCAGTCACAGTTTGTGTTGAGGTGTATGTTCATTGCTGATCCCCTGTTGGTTGCTGACCTATGCACTGCAGAATCATCCTGGCAAGGGGGTCACAGCCCACTTACCAGATGTCAGCAGCATGAATGGCCATCTCAGCAGGAGCAGCAATCCAAACCACACCATGCAGCTCAGCAACAGCATACATGAATCAAACAAAGATAGCAGAAGCAGAAGCACAGGTCTGACATTAGCCATAGGCAACCGGCTGCTGATGCAGGAGCAGGGCGTGCTGCTGCTGCCAGAGGTGGAATCATACATGCAGTCGCGGGAGGGGATGGGGCAGACGTGTGTGCTGATAGGAATCAACGGCAAAGCAGTAGCGGCAATGGCAGTGTCGGACCCTTTGAAACCTGAGGCAGCGGGCGTTGTAGCAGCATTGCAGCAGCAGGTGAGTATTGCGAGCTACCAACCATTGCAAATGTGCTGCTGATGACAAATTGACCTGTATGTTGCCAGTGGCCTTGAAGTATGAGGTCCTTGTCTTCAGACATGGCAACAGCGTGGTGATACTTGTGGCAGCAAACCATGGGCAATCGAGATAATTCGTGTACCATAGCACGCCATATGCTGCCAAGCAGCGTGCAAGTACGTGGCGTAACTTCTGTGTTGTTGTTCTGCTTGTGTCCATTCCTGGCTGTTGTGTTCAGGGCATCCAGTGTCACCTGCTGACAGGTGACAACTGGCGTACTGCGCATGCAATAGCCAAGCAGCTGGCCATCCCCAGCCAGCAGGTGGCAGCAGAAGTGCTGCCGGCGGGAAAAGCAGGAGCTGTGACAGACCTGCAGTCAATAGGCAAAGTTGTAGCCATGGTGGGAGATGGGGTCAATGACTCCCCGGCATTGGCTGCTGCTGATGTTGGCATGGCCATAGGCAGTGGTACAGACATAGCAGTTGAGGCAGCAGATTACGTGCTGATGCGAGATGACTTGCAGCAAGTGCTGGTGGCACTGGACCTGTCACGCAAGACCTTTAAGCGCATTCAATGGAATTTTGTGTGGGCAATGGGGTACAATGTGGTGATGATACCCATTGCTGCTGGAATCCTGTACCCATTCTTTCAAGTGCAGATGCCCCCTTGGGTGGCTGGTGGGTGCATGGTTTTCAGCAGTGTGAGCGTGGTTTTGTCATCATTAATGTTGAGAAGATACAGGCCACCAGTGGCTGTGGCGCATGCTGTAGCTGTGGCATAAGGGTTCCTGTGAACCTCATAGGTCATGCCAGCAGCAGCAGCAGCTGGCACAAACGATGAGTGGACCCTACTGCAGCTGAGTCACCTGCACTGCATGCAGTGTTCGACAGTGGTCATGAGTTTTGTTGGTTGTTGAGTTGTGATGGACTCCATCAGTAAGGTAAGAGAATTCTGTGCTGTCGTTTGTCTCTATGAACACCTTACATGCAACGAGCTGATGGTTTGGATCTAAAACTTTCTTTACGGGGAAAGAGGTTGAGCCCATTGGCTGGGCTGGCGATTGAGATGACATGAGGGGAGTTCGCCATCCATTCTGTGTCTATCCGATTGAATCTTTATCATCCAGGGATGATGATGAAGATGATGATGCCTCATGCCTTAATGTAAAAGGGGTAAGGCCCGCAACTTGGTGGTAAAACAGGCACCTGCTGGGCGCTGTACAGCGCCAAGCACCTTCAAGGTGCTGGCAGCAGCGGATCAATAATACTGTCCAGCCGGTCTTCACCGTTGGGCTTCAATCGGCTTGTCTGGACAGCTTAACCTCCCTGCCCCAAAGACAGACGAATGGTATAATGCTTCCGCTGCGTCCAAGGAGCCGAACGGGCTCTCTCTCGTCGTTTTTGGCCAATGAGCATATTGCGACCGCGCTCTGGCACCAGTGCGGTACATTCGACTGCATAGCTTATGAAGAAACATGCAAGACAACCGATATCTGCGGGATCGGAAGTCCAATGTGTCTGTCTGCCAGGAAGACATGTGAAGGCCAACACCCTGTCCAAGTATGGCGGGGGAAGCTGCCAGGCATGCAAGTCACCTTCAACAGATACGAATCTGTGAAACTGCAAGAAAAGATTCTGATGTTCTGATCTGCAAGGCTGTCACCACTCATCTGTTTGTTTTGTACGAGAAACAAAAATTCGACCTCTCACCAGCAGGTTCGCACATATTGCTGCAAAGTAAACGCTTGACGCATTGTGGTTGTTTTGCGCCAAGAAGTATACAAGTATTCAACCCCTGCCCCTACCCTCAAACCGCGTGTGGGGCTTCCGCCACTCGTCCCCGCTTCAGAAGCACGCCTGACCGGCGAGCAGGACGCAGAAGCCAGCAGAGGACATAGATTGGCATTTGTTGAAGCACTCTGTTGGGCTATAAAGTGCAGCTGCTGTGTGGTCAACGCTCAGGGAATCCTACTCGTGCGCCATCCTTCTTGCGATAGGGCACAAACTGGTTCATCAACAACACGTTTGCTTGATCTCCAACTGCTGTCTCCCGGTTTCGCAAACCAGCTTGTCCCATTGGCCTGATCGATAAGCTCGAATCTATCACTCTGCCACCATGCCAGCCATTATTGAAGAGCTGAAGAAAGGCGCATGGACGCCAGAGGTGCGCTTTCAGGCTTCCAGACGCCTTCGGCAGCCAGTTCGAAGCCCATCGCAGATGGTGACCTGTATATTTCTGGCGCTTGCCTGTAGGAGGACATACTACTGAAGAGGCTAGTGGAGAGTTTTGGACCTCAAAAATGGTCTGTGATAGCAGAAAAAATCAAGGTGCGAGCAGCAAGCATATGTCGTCCCCTTGGTCCTGTTTCGTGTCCTGTGCCGTAGCCTGTAAGGCTGAGCCCGTGTTTTATTTTCGTTCAGGGGCGTTCTGGAAAGAGTTGCAGACTGCGGTGAGCTCGCGGCCAGGAGGGCAAATGTCGCACAAGTCTTGTCGTTGTATTTTACAGCATCAGCATCAGCAGCGTTCTTGTAGAACCCATGATGCATTAGAAACGGATAGTGACTGCTGCTAGGAGCTGCCATCTGGGTCTGCACAGTCAACAATCAGAATGCTGAGGTGCTGTCGCTCATGAGCCTGCGGTGGCGTCACATTGTAATCAGACTGCTAAGGCGGTCCTTGATCAGTATACATTTTGGTCTAGCCAGCCTTGCTGGGGCGCTGCTACTGATTTCAGAAGCAGCAACTTTAACCATAATATGTGTAACAATCTTCCGTGCTGCAACACCACAGGAACTTTGCTTCCGTATGTGCAATTATTTGATGGGTTTACTTGTTGATGCAGATGGTGGAATCACCTCAATCCAGAGGTTAAGAAAGGGACGTTCAGTGACTGGGAGGATGCTGTCATCATCAAGGTAAAGAGAGGACAATGATGGCAGTGGGCCTACTCGGCAATGGTCAACTTTGCTCTCTTGATAGGTCTGGACAAGGCTGCAGCAGCGTCTGTTTGAAGAGCGTCGGCCTTGCCACTGCACGACGACGCCTATGGTCAGAGTACTGAACAGTGCAGGAACCATACATAGTTGATTGATCATCTGATAATCAAACTCTTTATTCGCAGGCACATGAATTCAACGGCAACAAATGGTCAGGTATGCCCCAGGACTTGTACTCCTGTTGCCTGCTTCGTGCTGTAGCATCAACCTGCTTGCGTGCATCATGCGGGCTTGCTGGTGATGCTGGCTGCACGTTCTCCTGCCCAAGAGGCACATGAGGTCTCTTGCCCAGGCTGCAATGCTCATGCTCTATGTATGTTGTTCGCCTGGTGTCATGCTACAGTGATTGCCAAGCTGTTGCCAGGACGGACAGACAATGCAGTGAAAAACAGATGGAATTCCACCCTAAAACGCAAGGCGGGCACGTCAAGCATGCGTGCAAAGTAAGTTTTCTGCTTGTGGACCAAAGCATGTTAGATGATTGCGGAAAGGCCAGTTGCTGCTTTCAGCTTGCACCCTGCCGTTCGTAAACATTCACAGCGCCTTAACAGTACACACTACTTTCGGGGTGTAGTCAGGGCAGTATACATGCGCCTTGCTTCTCAAGCGATTGAACTGTATTGGTGCAACGACTGTCGCTGAAGAATTGCATGCCTTGCCGGAGCCCATGTATGGATGTCAACCCTTTCCTGCATACACTTTTGTTGCACCATTGCAGCAAGTTCTTGTCCAAAAATATCTCCCTGGAGCGACTCCTCACAGAATTCAGGCAGGAAGCCACAGAGGCTGCTGGCTGCGAGGATGACAGTGAGGATCTTGCCGATGACGAATTCAGGTGCAATGATCATGCAGCTGGCACTGCCGATAGCCCAGTCAGCGGTGAAGGGTCCGAGGAACAACTTGAGATGAAAGGCATGCAGATTAACGACACCCTTGGTTACTGCCAGGTGAGCATATGGTTGGGCATCTGCTGGTTGGCCATGATCACTAGTGCGTTACTCCAGGCTGCACAGATGCACCAACCACATACTTTTGAGGCCAGCACAAACAGCCTTGATCTCCACTTGGGACCGTCCTGGACTACTTAGCCACCACACATAGCTGATAGCGCAACTGTCTGCTGTTGGTGTGTTGAATATGCAGGATGACCCTCATGATGATCTGCAGCACTTGCTGCAGGACCTAAGCAATGCTGGACAGGAAGTGGCAGAGCACACAGACCTCATCTGGAGCAGCTCAGAAGATGTCGACACAACAGGAGCCGGCAGCAGCTCAAGCGACTCGGTGCTGCAGTCAGAGAGCCCTGTCATCAGCAAGGTAGGCTGTATGACCATGCTGAATAATCACTGTGCCTTGCCGTTACACATGTGATCGCATCCCCATGGTACACTGCTACTTTATACAGACTTAAGATCAAGTTAGCGCCCTCACATTCTGCCATGTCATTTCTGTGTTGCAGGGAGTGAAGCGCCAATTATCCTCAGATGACAGCATGGACAGTGCTCACAGTTTGAAACGGGTGTGCAGCAGCTCATACACCACACATGCGCCGCCGCAATTGCTGGTTGATATTGCCCCTCAACTGGGCACAGGCATCAGTCCACGTCTGCCCGGAGGTGACATGTGGAACACGTTGCCTGAGGTAAGAAGATCTTTCTGTGAGCCAGCCATGGACATAATCCAACAGTACATCTATGACATTTGATGCATGATCAATGCATCAGCTGTTAGAAACAGCTGCCTGTAAAGCTTTTGCAAGGCCAACTGCTTCTTATATCTACGTCGAAAGCTTTTGCCTGAACTGCACATTTTCAGTGATAATTGAAGAAGCACAACCATAATTCAAGCTGTCCTGTGTGTTTTCTTTCCAGGTCAATGAGCAGCTCGCTACTGCTGGCGGTTTCACACTGCTCAGCCCATGTGGACAGGCCTGGCAGATATCAGACTTGCTGAGGGAGCCAGACACTCCAAGCCTGACGATGCTTCACAACCTGCCAGGGCATCAGCGGGACTGCCTGATGGAGGCAGCCCGTCTATTCCTGACAAACGTGCAGCCTGCCAATTGCTAGATACAAGTAAATGCCAGGACAGATAGCCAATCTACTAGGAGGTCTTGGACATCACATGGGGCTGTGCTTACTCTGTGAAGCTGTACTTGCGCTTGTTGCTGTTACTGCTGTCGCTGTGCATGATGATGTGGAGCCCTCTGTCATGCATGGCAGAGCAGTCCCAAAGTTGTTGATGAGAGGAGAATAGCATCTTGGCAGGCACACTGACATGGTGCCAAGCGCTCTGCTGCTGGTAAGCTGGCATCGCTGGTGAATATTGCTTGCATATGCCTGTCATTGTGGGACCGTAGCTGAAGCATGAGGGGCATCTTGTAGTATGTACAGTGTGAATGTTATGGTGAGCGAGCATTTTGTACAACATGCTCTGTGCATGTTGAACAGTAAGCAGACATTATCTCCAGCATCGATCGTGCTGCACGGCTATATTGCAAGGCTACTGTTTGACGGTACTGACTGGTCTTTTCCCTGAAAGATGTTAGTATTGTGGCCGACTGCCAGGCTGGGTTTGGGAGACTGTGCCTGCACTGCAGCGCTCTATCTTACTTATCATCCTGTTGCTTGCATTCGTCTCCCTCTGGACCAAAAGTGGAGGTCATCGCTGTCAGGGTCGATCAACATTATCCTCTACAACAGTACCAGATTGCAAGCCCGTTGACTTGTTTGGTGTGCAACTGTTCACTTGATGCTGCCTCTACTTGGTAACTGTTGACCCGTAGCTGGAGCTCTTTCAATGCTGAGAATATTGCATGCACTGACGGATGCTCTGATATGACCCCTGCATTGCTTGGTGTACTGTTGCTGTGTCATGTTGGGTGGTGCGCAAGTCGCTGACATGGTCAAGGCATCAATCTGCAACAGATGGTGTTCTTGCATCATTCTATTAGTAGACTATGTGGCACTCAATACCCCTGGCACACATAGCTGAGGTGCATAGTCAGGTAGCAGTTGTTTGTTGTGACCTGTTGATTGCGTTGTTGGAAGGGATGGTTGGTACAGGCGCTCGCACGTATGTCAGATGGGTTCGTGTTGTGTATCTTTTTTGACAGACAGTACCCTTTCTGCATGTATTTACAGTATTGGGCTGGCCAATATGCTCACTTGATGGTGCTGCACACTTGATTGGTCGGTGCCTGGTGGCTTACACACGGCTGTGCTGGCTGTTATGCACAGAGTTCACCCTTGTGTACTGCTTGGAGTGCAGAGACAGTGATCGGGGGTGAGCTGCACATGTCGTGGTTTTGTGATAATGAAAACCGTCTGCTGCCTGTATTGCAGCTGCCTCAGTTTGTGCTGCTTTGATCACTGCGGCTGCATGCAAGGATTTGAGCCTCCCACTGTGTACTGGATGCATCTGGGCTGGTGCATGTGCAGTTGTGCATCCGGCTTACCTCATGTACAAATGCTGAGGGCTGGAGAGTGCAGCTTGTGCAGGAGCAGTGGTAGAAACAAGTGTTCAGCCACACATGACATGCACCTCTGCCTGTTTGTTGTTGTAGCCTCCAACGAAAAAGTATGTTGCTGCACTATTACATGTCAGGCATGACTATTCAAGGCTTCAGGTGTCACCTCTGCATTTGGACAGCCTAATTCGCTGCATGACGCAATACAGTGAACCATTGTGCAGATGAGTATGATTGTTTCCATATTGCAACCTGCAGTGCAGCTATGGTGAAGTCCAACAGTCTATGAGACTTCCTGTGTGAAGGGCAAGGGCATGCTTGGCATGTATTCGCTCATGAGCTGAGTGCTTGTCCTGTTGGAACATCAGTGGTGTGTGTTGTAGCTGTCCTTTGAGCATCATGGTGGACAGCCTGTGCTAAGACAGGGTCTGGCATTCGCACTGCATCTGCACAGGAGGGGCAGTTTCTCCAGGCAAGCATTATGACACGTGTCCCAGCATCAAACTACTGCTATGCTGAATTGACGGGGGGGGGGGGGGTGCATGTCTGCTTTCTGGCTTTGCATGAGATTGAGCTGCCTGCATATCACAATGTTTGCAATTGCTGTATGATTGTTGACCTGTACGGTATTTTGGGAACTCAGTTCTTGTGCAGTACTGTGCCTTGATAGTATCAAGGCAGCTGATATGATCAGCTTTCAGCAGCTGATACCAGCAAGATCTTAGGCTGTGCATTGTCAGCTATGTAATCAGCTATGATGTGACTTCCTGACATGAACAGCTGCATTTGTCTGCTGACCAGACACAATGGCACTGGGATCATCCACTCAAAGTGCCAGTGTTACACACCTGGTCCAAAAGGGAGCCTCCAATTAATACCAATATATTAATCGGTCGTCTTGTTGCTTGCCGCATTCAGGGAGTGCAGTGACCTTCATCGGACTGGAGTTCATGTAATTGTCATACTTTGAATACACGTCTCTAGTGCAAGGTGACATCTGCAATACACTGCTCGTACCAACTGTATGCAGCTACGTAGCTGTACGGGCGGTGCACCAGCAGCTGCCAATGACCATCCTGGGTATCCGAGCATCAGAAGCAGCAGGGACTGTCACTCATTTAAATTGCGCACTGAACGCTCCATCATGAACAACTCAATCGCTGTCAACCAGCAGGACGATTTCCATTAAATTTGGCAAGTCTAAAAGTTACATGTGTTACTTCTGCTTAGCCTTATCGATCAGCGAGCCAATGCCAACAGCGGTAGTTGTTAACATTTTCAGCCAAGCGGCCCTTGGGTTGCAAACTTCAGCATAGTGGCTCGGCCACCTTCCTTCCTTCCAGCCAATCAACCGTTACACACATGTATGAGCTCCCTCTGAAGTGAGTCACAGAGTGGGAGATACAAACCAGCAGCACACATGAACCAGAAGATAGCAGCATCTGCATGTGAAAGAAATCGACAAAAACTGCATGTGTGAAGTAGACACGCAGGCAGCAGGTGCTTATCACACCATCAGCCCGGTGGGCAGCTGCGAAAAGCCTAGACAGCGAAACTTGAATGTATGTTATCCAATACGATCTGATAACCTGGACATTTCTATGCAGGTGCGTCTGGATGATCAAGAGCCTAAGCAATCCTGCCAAACCAACAAAGCAGGCTCAGCCAACAGCAGCTGTTGGCCATGTTACTTGCTGGCAATGCCAGGCACTAGCCATTGTGCAATCACCATGGGCAACGTCAATTCCTAAGAGCCTAATGCTTGGGCCTGTGCTTCGACGGTGTCTTGCGTGGCATGTTGGTCTTCCTTTTCTTATGCTTCACCCACTTGTTGGCATCCTCCTGGATGTACAATACAAAGCAGGCAGAACTCGTGAAGCAAGAATGACAAATCACACAAACTTTACACAGGTAGTAGATGTACTCACTACTCCTGAGCAGATTGCACCAATGGAGCTGCCTCACCCCAGCACCTGTTTAAACACCTTGGCGTCATGGAGTGGACCTTGCATCATTTGTTGGCTGGGAGCATTTCAACTGACCGACCCACAGTGCCTCATCACTTGTGGTACTGGGTGTGCGATCAACAACAAGACAACAACTATTAGCTGCGCAGGACACTAAAGGGTGGCTACCGCTCTATGACCTGTGGACTAGCACCCACCTGCAGTTTGTTGTATCTCTTCTTTCTGCTGTTAGTTAACTCGCTGTCTGCCAGCAGCTGTTCTGTGAGACTGGTCTTGCGCTGGCCCTTGCTCAGGCGGCCCCCGTAGAAGTCCAGAGGATCGTCAACAACAGTGCCAACCTGACACACCCATGACAAGAAGACACGTCATTGCATGCAGCTGGAGGGAAGACGAACCATTCAGAATCAGCCTGTGGCTCTGCTGACAGAAATAGGGCTGACAGCATTGAGTATCAGCGGGTGTCTACCTGGCTGACATCTGGTGTGGGTTCAACCACAATCTCCAATGCTGCCACTGCTGTTGCTGGTGTGAATTCGCCTCATGCCAACAGTACCATCATGCCACCATAGCTAACTACAGAGCCCATCAGCAGGTCAAGTGTGAATAAGTTATTTTAGATTTCAAAAATATTTAGAACTAAATTTCTCTTTTTTTAAAATATTTGTCTTCTAAAATCCTGTTCGCCAACCCACCGCAAAGTGCTTGGGGAACTTGGTCTCGTCAAAGCTTCTGTAGAACCTCTTGGGGTCGTAGGCACCTCGCAACCTCAGCAGCCGCAAGTCACGCTTCACTTCGTCAGTGACTTTCACTGCAGGCAGATCATACCACTTCTTGCCAGCAGTCTCAGGCTTCTGCGCCCGTGCCTCTTTGGCAGCTGCTGCTGGATCTAAGGTCGGAACATGGGTGTGCCTGCCCAACCCCTGGGGCTTGGTGGCCACTGCTGTGGCTGCTGGATCTGCAGCTGATCCCAACTCTGCAGTTGCCGCTGAGTGCAACACTTGCACTATCGGTCCTGATGAGGCTAACTCATGCTGCTGCTTGGGTGGTAGAACTGCCACTGCTGACTGCAGCAACTGACCTGCCTTGTGTGGCAGGTGCAAACCAGTCAATGGTCGCCATTTCAGGCTTTCAGGGTCAATACCATCATGACTCCCTTCTCCTGCTGCTGCTGCAATGTGTTTATGCTTCTGCTTCTGGTAATTGTGCTGCTGTTGTTGTTGAGTTCCTGCTGTGCTTTTCAGTGCTGATCGGATTGTGGCTGCCAGGTTCTGCAGCATGTCTGGCCCATCAAAATCCCATTCAGCAGCATCACTATCAATGCCAGCATCAAAATCTGCGCCAGAAGAGGTAATCTCCGGTACAGACTGTTCTTCTGTTCGAATCATCTGTTGTTGTTGCTGCATGGGTTGCCATCCATGCCTTGTTGGTCTGGCAGGTGATGGCTGCTGCTTTCGTTGGCTTTGAGGCTTCTGCTGCTGCTGCCGCAGCTGCGACGGTGTACCTGTCTGTAGAAGTTGTTCCGCAGCACCACTGTGCTCCCCCAAATCCTGCGTAGGTTTCCTGTCCTCTTGCGCTGCAGATGCTGAGACAACTGTTGCAGCTGCTGGCTCTTCCACGACTGGCTCCAGAACTACATGGGCTGCCACAACTGTGGATTTACGGGTTCTTGTGCTAGAAACTTCACACTGCTGACTAAGGCTTTCTACCGAAGCATCCTGCTCTGCGCTGTTGCCATCCCCGGCGGTAGACCGGGAACGGCGTGTAGAGACCATTTTTTGGGTAACCCAACGAGTACAAAGCAGTGACTTTGTGCAAATATTACTGGGTTAAGCTGGACGACGCCTGACTCGACAAGAGCGCGAGAGCTGCTGCAGCAGCACTACTGGAGCCCCGTGAAAAGACTGCGGTGATGTAAGTGTACACACACAACCGGGCATCCACACTGAATTGCGGACGCCATCCCACCCGCAAAGGCAGGGACAAGAATAGGTTTTGGTGTTGGGTGTTTTTGAGGCCCAGCTGATGGGCCTCTGCCATCATGGTTGGCTGGATGCGGTCGTGCGGCTTTCTGCATGGAGGTAGTGATCTGTGAGCTTCGTGTTGTAGCATTTGGCTGAAGTCTCTTTTGGTGAAGGTGGCGGCGGCAACAACAGGGTCTGTGCCTAGCAGCACATAGCAGTACAAAAGAACCTGCAGGTACTGCCAGGTGCCTGACTAGTAACAAGGGCTTCAGAACAGGAAGCCTCCGGATTCCTGTGCATGGCTCGGCTGGTCCTTTCCCTGGCCTTCAGCTCATGCCAGTTTTTCAATAGCAAGTGTGGCTATAAGCTGCCAGCCTGCCCAGGCTGGCCTGTCTACCACTGTTTGAACACATGTTACAATACTTCATCAATCAGCGTCGAAATTTGCCAAACCGCAGTACCCACATTGGTGAACAACTACCCAACGTTCAATGCTCCAGCAGTGCTGCTTGGCAGGCCTAACAACTGAAGTTGACCATGCAAGCGCAGCTCTCTGAGAATCCTTGGAGGTCCAGCCTGGAGTCTGAGACTGGATGAGCCCTCTGATGCACATTCGTCATCATTGTTCTGGCCTTCGATCAGAATGAGTGCAGCAGACTATGGCTTGACAGGAACCTGCTGCAATCACTTATGGCCTGAGGTTAGCAATACTGCGACATAGAGCATCCTGTGGTGCTTACATGACCCAGCTCAACAGCTCACAGATTGTGCACAGCAATCCCGTTGCCGTTGTTATATCAAGTGTGCTCACTGTTGATGCTCCAAATACTCGAATCGCACTCGTCTGCTGCAGCTCAGATTTTGAACTCTAAGGCACAACAGTCAGGGTTCATAATCACCAGTTACCCACAGGCCTGACAGTCCTGATTCCGAGGACGAATCTATGTTTACCACTTGAAATACGCATTCCTACGTGCCAATAGCCAGCTCTGAACACTTGCTCGCAACGTACGTATTCGGGAAGATTCGCGACCCGCTATTTATTCGTGATCATTGTGCACCAGCGACAGTCATGGCACCTTCAATCATATACTTCGCCATACCTGCACGTGCTGAGGTGGCGCGTTTGCTGCTGTCCATTGGCAAAGTCGACTTCGTTGTAAGTGCTAGATCTCCTGCTGCCGCGGACCTGAGCTTGCTTGAGGAGCATGCACCACAGTGTCTCAGCATGTATGCAGTTCACATATGTGTTACAGTGATTGTTCACGCAGGCAATATGGGAATGATGCTCCTGTGCTTTCAGTAATAAGCATGCAAATCAGCACTAAGCTGCTCGTGTGGTTATCTATTATCCGGTGCACGCATGTGCAGGACAAACGCATAACATCTGAAGAATGGGGTCCAATGAAACCATCAACACCCTTCGGCCAGTTACCCTGCTTGGAGGTTGATGGAATATACCTGGCACAGAGTGCAGCTATCGGTGAGCAGCAGATGAGCAGCACACAATTGTATGCAGTAGGGGCATAGCCTTGTTGGCAAGGGCCCAGCATTGAGAGGATGTCACCACCTACATGCATGGCATGTGTCATCTTGCCAAGCTGCCATGTGACAATGACCCTTACTTGATCCGCAAACAGCTGTGGCGCCTAGATATGTTGACCAGATAATGCTTGGGCTTGTCACTGTGTGGATCACGTTAGCCTCTATGGTTGCTGCTTTGCATTCTGCTGCTCTTTTCTGCCCTTCCACACAGACCGCTACTGTGCGCAGCTGGCTGGTGTGCTTCCCACTGACCCCTGGAAGGCTGCATTGGCAGATCAGGCATACTTCTTCTGTGAAGACATTTGGCAGGTGACAAGCAGCTCAATAATGAGCCGCCATTGGTACCAGGCCTGCGCTCTCTTGCTGTAATTACATCACAGCGCAGTGGGAGTACTCATGGCCTACTTGCTGGACCACTAGCTTGCATGGCCTGCACTGCTGGCTTTAGGGCCACAGCACTGGCTATGTAGACAAGCATGAATGCTCCGTATGTGCCCCATCGCTCATCATTTGGGGATATCAGGGGGGCAATGTGCAGACTCACCTTTTGAACTTTTATTTTCATCTTTGCTAAACCCTCCTGCTGTTGCTGCTGCTACACCTGTTGATGGCTGAAGACGCTGCTACCAACCTTCAGGATAAAGGATGCCGAGGAGAAGCTCAAGGCGCGTCGGGAGCTGCTCACAGGGGCCCTGGGAGACAAGCTCAAGCTGCTGACCAAGCTGCTGGTAAGCGCAAGATAGCCGATATGCAGCAGGCTGAGAACCAATAACTGGGCATTGCTGCAATCATGGTGCAGTGCCCGGCATGGTGCTGCTTTGCAAAACAGTTAGCAATTTGTTGGCTGTTGATTACGCATTCCACCAGCAGCTGCCGCACCTGATCAGCAATTACCAAGCACTGCCCAACAAGTGCCTGTGTGTGTCCTGTACTGCAGGAGAACCGCCCAGGCAAGTACGTTGCTGGTGATGGCGTGACGCATGCTGACCTGGCAATCTTCAACATCCTTTCAACGCTGAAGTCAGGCTGGCTGGATGGTAAGTGATCACAGCACTGCCAGACAGAAATGAATATCGCGCATGAGTGTCGTCTGTGGCTAATATGGGATGCTTGCGTGCAAGGACTGCAAATTGTGAACTTGAGCTTGAACACGCACTGCATAGAGCTCTCATGGTAGTACTAGACAGCAGTGTTGCTGGGCAACCTCATGTTATTGTATGTGAAAAGTGTCAAGATTTATTCCGTCACATTTGTTTGTTTATTGGTTCTACTGCATTGTATAAATTGTGTGCCTGGCAGCAAAGCAGCCTTCAGGTGGGGCATCTGCAAATGGCACTGAGCCAGTGCAGGGAAATGCTTGGTGCACCGCATGGTGTCATGACATATGGGCTGTTGCATCACCTGCAGGCATCCCCGCTGACTACTTGAACAGCTACCCCGTCCTGAAGGAGTTCCGCAACAGCATCGCATCAGTGCCAGAAGTGGCCGCCTTCTACGCCAAGGAGTCTGATGACGTTCGGGTCAACGGATACAGGCAAGATGCTTGAATAGTAGCTTGTCTGAAGCAAGTCCTGGTATTTATGGCCCCTTGAGGGCGCTGGTTGAGTCTTGCTGTGGGCGGTTTTGACAACAATATTGTGGTGTTCCAGTGCATGCTACTGGTGTGGTAGTGTGATCATGGTGTGCTGTCCTCTGAAGCTGCTTGCAATGCACTGGGGCAGATTGGTCATCAGCTCTTGTACCGTCTCCCTTCTCTGCCTTCAAGCAGCTGGAGCAGGCACAGCCTGATGGTGTGTGTGTGGCACAAGCCAGGCTAGGTATCCAGGATGTGTATCCAGTTTCAATGGATAACCTTAAATGTTTTTGGGCTTTATGGTGCAGCCATATCTGCAGCAGCTGCAGAACAGATAATCCTTTGTCAGGTGTTGCGCTGTGTCTTTATGGTTTATCCCTCATGGCAGCTTGTCCTCATACCTACCGCACTACGGCTACACGGTGTTCCACATGTCATACGTTGACTCTACTGTGGGGTTTTGCCAGTTACTATCTGTCACTGCAACCTTGTAAAGTTGGTAGAGCAATTGCCATGGGTTGAGATGCTACGGGAACGTGTTGACATGCTGTCTTCCAGGTGTGATGCTTCCTGACTGCCCATACTCCCTGTGAATATGTTGCATATGTTAGGTTGTCTTGTGCAAATGCATTTAAGCAACCTCAGGGAGGTTCAATCCGAAAGTGAAAGAAATCAAGCCATACAGCAAGAAGTAAGTTCCAAACTTTGGTCACGGTGGCGGTTGGCTGAGTCATCATGCTTCATTTCCCCAGGGGCTTATGGTCAGAACGGGTAACACTAATACTACTACTGGTAGCAAGCTGAGCATGCAACAACAAAGTCAACTGCCACCCAATGATTTCCGGAACCGTTCCAGAAGAGTCTCGCTGCTGTAAAAGAATTTGAGCCATGCAGCAAATTGAGATGCTTGCTTCTGTGTTGTGCTGCAACATCATACTGCACTGCAGCGGCTGCCACTGTTCTCAAGCAGCAAGGGGCTCTTGCAGGGCCTTGCATTGTGCGCGTATGCTCCCCAAGGCTATCTCCAAGGAGATGGGAGAATCATCAGAGCTGTCCGCACGACAGATGCCGGGAAGCCGTGTATACAGGACAGTCAGCATCGTGCTCTTGGAGAGCATACGCACACATTCAGGCCTAAATATCTCCTAGGGGATATAAGCCTCCAACGACAGTAGCGCCCCGTTCCATTCGCTGCTCACACAGCGCCAACTGGTCTCGACGAGGCTGTGTGGAACAAGCAGAAAGAAGATATATACCTTGATTTCCTTCAAAGCTGCTCTTGACAGTTTCAAACGGCCGAACCCCAGCAGAGCAGATCTCTACCTTTATCAGCTGCGCTCAGTGCATGATGTATGCGCCGTTATATGTATTTCTTCTTTGCACTTACACTTGCGAACTATCTCTTGCATCAACGAGATGATTGGTTTTCAATCTGTTGTACTGCAACAACACATAGCTTCGTAAACTCAAAATTAGTTTGTGTCACAGTTAATAAGCAGTCGTGTGGGTCCAGGGAGACAGCAAGGCACAGCGCAGCAGCATCAACCATCTGTGTTGATGTGTGAACAGCTGTGATGCACTGTTCACTTTGTTTGCCACATGCACGACCTCTTCATCAGTTTACATCGCTTCGTGCGAAGCAGTCCACGCACTGCGTTCGTAGCTGGAGTCCAGGAGGGCGTAGGTGTGTTCTTGTGTGGTGGAGACATGGCCATCAGAAGGCCACAGCTCGCAGAATGCAACATTCGATGCTGCCCATGTTTATGTTTTGCATGTTGTTTGCTGTGTACGCTAACGCTTGCTTTGTCAGCTCACTTGTGCTGAATGCAACACCCCAGGCTCAACAGCAATCACCCAACAGTCACCTGTCATGTTGTGAACTGCAGGGCTTGGCCTGGAGCCGTAGATTGTGCAGCACATGTAGTTGCCTCTGTGGAAAACTCTTTAGCTGCAGCTGGAGATGGCTTTCAGCCAATATCACAGCAAACATCTGTAGGGCATGGAGTCCTTGCAGAACCTGTACAGCCTGTCCAGTCATGCCCAAAAACAGAAATGCAGAAAGCGCCTGACTCAGTCCAGTTGATGTCGCAGCCGCTGCAGCGCTTACACCAGCAGGAGCAAGGAGCAGGACATGAGTTGGTGCATGTGGCAAACCCTGCACAGCAGCAACAGACAGCTGTGTCTGATGGGCAAACGACACAATTGCGTCAGCATAGACAAAGCAGGCCAAGGAGACATTGTGGCAGGCGGCGTCCAGACAGACCTGGCACTGCACCAACCATCTGCTGTGATGCAAGACCACCAGTTAGCAACCAGCACCGTACAAGAGCTTCAGCGGCAGCACACAGCAGGACGGGCATTCCCCAACAGCAGCAAGCCTTGTTGGCCCCATGTGATCGTGGTGGCAGCTTGAAGCTTGCTGCCGGCATGAGCAGGCTATTGTCTCAAGGACACCAAGTGCTGTTGCCTGCGGGTGAGGGCATGCAGATACCCAGAGGCCTGGCAGCACTTGCCTCAGCCAGAAGTCTCATGCTGAGCATGAACAGTGCGATGGGACTGGTCTTCCAGCCAAGTTTCAGCGGTAAACAGCCAGCAGCAGCAAGGCAATTGGTAGCAGCATCAGCAGTTGCACCTGGTAACAGACAGCCTGATGATGCTGAAGTAGGGCAAGTAAGCAGAGCCAACAGCAGCAAAGGCAGCACAAGCAACAGCATACTGATGACAGCTAGCAAGGTGGCAGAAGCTCAGCTACGGCGACATGAACAAATGCCATTAATTGCAGCTCGTTATGGCAGCCCAGCAAAGCTTGCAGCTGCTGCAGTTGCCCGTGTGTGCCAACAGGGCTACACTGCGGTGCGGGCGTCAGGGCCAGATGCAGTGTGTGGTGCATTACAGGCAGTCACAGAAGCGCGGCATAAACTCCTGAGCTGTGGTTTAGACATTGCAGTGGTTCCTGCCACAGAGTTTGTAGATGTCGATACCCTGCCTGGCCAACAGGAGCAGCAGACTGCACAGCAAGGTGCAGATGACTCATTTAGTGCAGGCTGTGGAATGGAGGACAACAGCAGGCAGTTTGTACGTGTGACAGTGCTGCATGTCATGCGATGTCAGCTGAAGCAGCCTTGGAAGCTGCTGCCTCATCCTGTACCAGTTTCAGAGTCACCTGCAGTGGTGTGGCACAATAGACAGCAGAAGAAAAGCAGGAGGCACCAGCAGCTGCTGCTGCAGGGTGTAACAGGGCAGCAGCACAATATGGTAGAAATACGTCAGCCGCCTCACCAGCAGCAGCCCCATCAGGAACACCCAAAGCACCAATGCATGGCGCAAGTACCTCAGGCTCAGCACCAGGATCAGGTGTTCACTCAGCAGCAGCAGGTGGAGGTTCAACAGCAACCTCACCACCACCAGCAGCAGCAGCAGCAGCAGCAGCAAAGGCACAAAGACAACAGAGGTCAGTTATTGATGCACTTGCGGCCCAAGCACGTGACAGATAGTCCATTCAACAACACGTTACTGTTCAATGGTGGCCTAGCTGGTAGCAGCACGGTTCCACTGATGCCTTCAACACTAGCAGCAGGCGCAGCAGTAGCTGCCGAGGGTGCCTGTAAACCCCCGCCCAAGTCTGTCAATGCAGACATCAGTGGTGCCAGTTGCAGCAGCGGCAGCAGCATTGATGGTAGCATTTGGTGCGCAGCAGATGATGTTGGGTTGACAGCCGTGTATATTGGTGAAGGCATGTCCTGCGGTGATGATGCTGATGTTGATGAGCGGGAGGTAGAAAACATACAGCTGCAGACAGCGTCATTGGGACATCCGTGCAAGAGCCAGCACCCTGGGCAGGCGTTGCTGTTGCATAAGCAGCGGCAAGGGAAGAGCAGCACCAGACAGCTTGTAGCAGCTGCTCAGGGATGTGGGCAGCGTGCAGCAGGGGGAGATAGCACTGGCAGCAACACCTAGGTTGTGCCTCTAGTAGCAGTGTGCAACGGTTGTCATTATGTCAGCAACTTGTTGCTGGCCACATTTGCAGTTCTGGGGTTACACTACAAGGCAGCCCAGGGCCATGGCTGTCGTAGGCGGCGTCAATTCATGTCACACTGTGACAGCGTCTGTGCTGCACCGAGACACGGCCTGTGTGAGAGGCATTCATGCCTGTATCACAAGCCCTTTCTGCAAGTTGTGGGTCACAAGGCCCCATCAGCATGGCAGCAGTGAGTAGAGCAGTCACTGCTGTAGTATAACAGATAGCGGTCCAGCCGCGAGACCAAGGCCAGTGTAACCTGTTGCAGCTAGTTGCTTGTGTCTGTTCACGGTCTGATCGAACCGTTCAACTTGAAGGCAGGGCCTTGCATGCATGCGGCCTTGGGAGGAGGATCATCCTGCGCGGGGCGCAGTGCAGGCACACTGCTGGCCCGGCCAGTGGAGTAGGTGGCAACAAGCAGCGTTCCGGCGAGCCCGTAATGGTTTATGTAAGAGGACTAACAGGGTCGGGATGAGCAGCACCAGAATGCATGTCAACGTCATCCTTGGATGGCGGCCCCCTTGAAGGGGTCAAGCTTGCATGACAGTTGCCAGATCATCCAATGTTGCATGCCTCTATCTCTTTTACATAGGGTACTTCATTCGCATGCGCTTGCGATGAAAATTTAGCCCCATCAGCATCAAGTGCAACTACCAGACGCTGCTATGAAACCCCCGCTGCAGTGCTGCAGCTGGCACAAGCAATACGGTGGACATGCCGAGGTGCGCCACCAGTAGACCTCTTGAAGGCTGAGATGATGAAGAAACACCTCAACCCAATTTTTCATTTTCTCTTGATGGGCTGCTGCAGCGGCTGAAGGCAGTCAGGTCCCAATGCAGGGCGGGAGCGCGGTTGCCATCGCAGCGGCCACTCTGTATCGGGCAAACAGGGGCCAACAGCTTTGATGCTTTACCTTACATGATACTGTTTGTAATCACAACGCGACGGCGCAGTTACTGGTTTCCGGGTTAATGGAGCAGCTGGTACAGTAGTGTCATCATGGGCCGAGTCGATGTCGCGGATACATCTATATGTGTTATTTGTTTTTCCCAGAGGAGTATGAACTCAACGCGATGTGTCGATGACGTAGAATGAATTAGGCTCTGATAAACTCATCCCTGCTTGACGTTGACTGAAAGTGGCATTTTCTGAAATTCTAAAGTGACCACATGTTATCACGTCGGTGTCAAACCCGCACCTGCGCGCTGCATGATTGATGCGTCCCTTCTCAGGGCATCTGCTCTTGGCTCTTCTAGCGATCGCAGCTTGCTGGTCAGCAAACGCACAGTCAAATGCGGCATATTATATAAAGGCCCAGGAACAAGAGCCATGGTATGCCATTAGCTTCGCTAAGCCTGCCTCGTTGCCACTCAGCAACAGCAGCAGACTGATGCTGCTTTGGGCGTCCCTTGTACCCTTGCATGCGCAGTGAGCCTTGGAGCGTGCAGCCTGCTGATAGATGTAGCTACGTTATTGAGCACGCAAGCTCTTGCTTCCCAGATGGAGGCTGGCAGTTGTATCTCCGTTACCACTTCTGCACATTTGAGCACTGGTAAGAGGACCACAGTCAAACAGCACATGCCCAGGTTAACGTGCAAGTTGCATTTAGCAGCGAGGGTACCATCAAATGCCCAGAGGTGATGTCAATGAGCCGTTCTCCTGGAGATTGTCCACCTCTGACTGCTGTTCTGATGTTCTGCAGGCACTGGCTGTCATTGCTCATCTTGCTGTCTGGCATGCTTCTGTCCTTTGGAGTGCTCTTGACAATCTCGGAACGTTTCTTCTGTCCAGCTCTAGAATTAATCTCGGAGTACCTGCAGCTTTCGCCTGTCGTTGCAGGAGCAACTCTGCTGGCATTTGGCAATGGAGCACCTGACACATTCACACAGGTCGCAGCAGTGGCACAGGTGGGCAGACATGTCAGGGCATCAGCAGACTCTGATCAGCAACACCACCAATGTGACTCCTTGCCTATACAGCTGGATTGACTCAGCAGCCCTCAGGCCTGCTTCTGCTGTGTCAGCTGAGGCCAGAAGCACATGGGCCATGTGTGCAGTTTTGGCCCGCAGTGTTGATGCTGTTGTGGACATGTAAATGACTGGCACCTGGAGTTCTTTGTGCGTGTGTGCAGGGCGGCAGTGCTGCTGTTGGCATGGCACTGGCTGAACCCATGGGCAGTGGTCTGTTCACCACCAATATTGTGTTTGGGCTTGTGGTCTTGCTGGGAGCAGCAGCGCAGGTACGAAGCTCCTGCTGGAGGCAGCAAGAGCAGCAGCAGCGTCAGCATCAACAACAGCTAATACTGTGTACTAGGACACAAAGTCCCACAGTGCAACAAAGCCGTTTGCAGGTAGACACAATCGGAGTGTCTGGCGCAGTGCTCTTCACCAGAAGGGCGCCACCAACTGCATACAATACCAGCAGCATACAACTTCAAGAGAGACACTCTGTATTCTGAGTGTACTGGACTTTCTTGATGTCCTGGTGCATCTGCAGGTGCAGATACAGAAGGTGGCCTTTATGAAAGATGTGGCATTCTATCTTGCGTCACTGCTGCTGGTCACAGCACTCATAGCAGATGGAAAGGTGCGCACCAGGATGAGCCTGCAGCGCTGCAGAACAAGTTGCATGTGAAGGAGTGTGTGCCCCTGACCATGGCCCCTTATACACACTTAGATGGGTATAGGAGCAAGCGGGCG
>JABEVS010000004.1:288595-401643 GCA_018290735.1 Coelastrella sp. MACC-549 | reverse complement strand
TCCCCCCGACCCCCCAACCAACACCACCAAAGCACCCCAACTTGACATCTACAGCAGAGCTTTGTGCTGATGCCTTTGCAGCAGTGTCCCTTGAGCATGTGTTATTCAAACATCACCATGGTCCTTGCTCATCTGGCAAAACTATATCATGAGGATCGCTTGCTGCTGTCTGGCTGCCAGGTGTGGCTGTGGGAGGCCGCCCTGATGGGTGTTGTGTATGCAGTGTATGTTGCCGCCACATTCTGGATCAGCAGACATGGTGAGCCGGTACACGCTGACGTAGCCCTTCATGAAGTGCCCTTGGAGGAGGGAGTGGGTGAGAAGCAGGGTCTGCTGACACAGCTGCCTGGCTAGCAGCGCTGCTAACAGGGATGGCAGCCATTGCTCAAATCTGTGAATTGTGCAACCATGACACATGCTTTCTGCATGTCATTGGTCAACAACAACCAGGAGCATACAAAGCCAAATAACCTTTACACAGTTTGTGTTGGGGTCCCCGCATCACCCAGCAGTAGGTTGTTCTCACTGACGTGGTATGCTGGTGCAGATATCCCGGATACTTGCAGTGAAACAACGTATTCGGAACCCCCAGAGTACCTGGATGCAACTACCAGTGTGCGCACTCTGGACCTTGAAGCAGCTATGGCAGCAGCTGGACACATCAGAAGCCCTCACAGGCAGTCCACCACAGCCACTCTGGGTGATGGCAGCCCTGTGAGTGCAGCCAGCATGTACAGCAGCACACCCAGTGGCTCCCCAAGCTGGCAGAGGCCTGTGGCGGGCTGCAACATCAGGCACAGGAGCCCCACTGGGCTCAGAGAGCCACTGCTGCTGTCGGTCACTGAGTCAGGCTCTGGTTCAGGGGCGGATCAGCAGCCAATCCTGCCTATTGCAGAAAACAGCCAGGCTACACCTGCAGCTAGCGCTGTTCTGGCTGATGGGGATGCATTCGGTGTTCCCGCGCCTGGTGCTGGCACGTTGATAGCTAGCGGTCTTGATGCTGGTGAGAACACCAGCTTCACCACCCAGCATGCTTCTGATGAGGATCCACCCGATGGCATTAGCCTAGATTTGAGCAGTTTGATGGAGCCAGTAATGCACAGCAGCAGAGGCAGAGTGACCAGCAGTCCAAGAGACAGGAGAAGCAGGAGAGCCAGTAGAGATGGTGATTTGAACGCAACAGATGCAGCAGTACAGGGTTCTGCAGCTCAGTCGCTAGCAGGCCTGACTTTACCAAGAAGCCCCCGTCAGCAGCCAGAGGATCATCTGACGTCACCCACAGACAGAGGTTTGAGAAGATTCAAAACCTTTACGGAGGGAGTTGGCATTGCCAGCTTCAAGCCAAGTGCAGCTGCTGCGGCCGCCGCTGCTGCTGCCGCAGCCGCTGCAGCTGCTGCCGCAGCAGCAGAGGACACACCTGCTGGCTTCCTGGCACATGGAGTTGTCAACTCCCCAAGAGCAGCGTCAGAGGGCGGGGTGTCGGCGACCACCCCCCTGAGCGTGGATGCCTTGCGTGCAGCCGCAGTTTACAGTCCAGTAGAACTCCTGCCTAAGATGCAGCAGTTGCAGGAGCAGCACGTGCAGCAGCAGCAGGAGCTTATAGAGCAGCAGGTAGAGGAGCACCTGGCGTTGATGCAATTGCATGAGGAGGAGCAGGAGCTGCAAGTGAAGGGACGGCCCCTGAAGCATAGGCTGCAGCAGCCCCTGACATTGCTCCTGAGCTGTACCATGCCGAGGGTGAGCCCACCTGTTTCTGCAACATTGGCTGCCTGGCAGTCTATCGCTCAACCACCTGCAATATTTTATGACCAGCGTGTTTGCCAGCTGCGCATTGGCTGGTCACGATCTCCACTTTTGTCAAACTACACTGTCCGCTCCACAGTTGTGTTTATGATACGCAGGTGGGCACAGGTCCTGGTCACCGATACCAGCGCTGGAAGGCCTGCCTGCTGCCCTTCACTGCCCCCCTGACACTGCTCATTGCGGCACCTGGCATGCTCGCCAGTGTTGGTGAGGCGGGGTGGATGTATAGCCTAGTGTGTGCTGGTGTTGGGGCTGCCGTCATCTGGTCAGCATACCCTGCCAGCCATGTGCCAAGGAGAACACTCAAAGGTCAGCACAGCTGCCCATGATCTGAACCATAGCACAGCAACCTGCTGAGGAGGCCACCTCACACCAGCTGGCCATTCTGCAATCACCATGGCGCCTCTAAACAGCTGTCATCAGTCCCTGCAAGGGGTGATGGATACCTGGCCGCGGCTGCGGGTGCAGCTTGCGCGATCAAGGCATGCATTGCCACATTCTGTTCTTGAATGCTCAATGAGCGAGCCATGTAGAGCCTCTTATGTATGTGGGCCTTGATTGCACACCCTGCAGCTCAGCTGGTGGTTCTTTATTGTGTGCTGCTGCTTGTTTTGACATGATATGTGGTCGCGCAGGTGTGTTTGCTGTGATGACTTTCTTCCAGGCCATCATGTGGCTCAACATCAGCGCCAACTGCCTCGTGCAGTTGTGTGTCATTGTGGGGGTCATCTTTGGGGTCAAACCAGCTCTTCTTGGCGCTACAGTTCTGGCATATGGTAAGAGCCTAGGTACCTGCATCATGTTGTGGCTCTGCACCATGTCATGACTGCACTGGTGTTCTGGTCATGCGAGACAGCCTGAGCAGTTTTGGTCGGAGCCGCAGTGCCTTGCTCATTAATGCTTGCTTGCATGCTTGAGTGAACCGCCCCTGTCGCCATCACTGCCACTGGCACTGCTGATATGATGCTTTGGCTTTGGCTAATTACAGGCAACTCCATTCCAGACTTGATGAACAATCTGTCACTTGCTCGTGATGGCTTCCCGTCTATGGCTGTTGCGGCATGCTTTGCTGGGCCAATGTTTGGTATGATGGTGGGCATGAGCAGCGCCTTGGCATACGGAGCAGCTGTCAATCATGGAGTACTGCAGGTGCCAGTGGTGAGTGGATGCTGGCCCAGCTGTTGCAGTTGTCATCACTGATCTCATACACAGTCGTTACTCATATTGTCACTGCTGCATCTACTGTGACCGTTATCAGATATATCTGATGTGCTAGTGGCGGGCATCAGCGGCCAGTGTCTGCCAACGGGTGATTGCCGGAGTTGTATTGCCCTGTTGTGTTGCAGCTGTTCAGAAGCAGCATGCATTTCTTGAAAGCTTGATTGCGCTCTCTTTGCTATGCAGGATGGCCCGCTGCTGGTGATGGTTGTTTTTGGCATTGTCAACTTGCTCAAGTACCTGCTAGTGGTCCCGCTGGCATACAGGTTCAAGATGAGCAGGAAGATGACTGTCACCTCATTCTTGTACTATGTCTGCTTCAACGTGGTGTATGGGCTGGTCATCACGGGTGTAATAAATGTGGACTTTGTCAAACGTCTGTTGGGCTTCAGGACCTGAGGGTGAGGGAGAACACTGTGTGATGTCAGGACATTGGGCCAGCAGGCCAGCGCTGCTGTAATAGCAGCACAGCAGTGACATGCCTACATCAACAGGCCGTATCTGCTGCTGTCCTGACTGATGCTTCTCGTGTACAGTGTGCAGGCTGAGGGTATGATTGGTTCCCATGTACCAAAAGCAGCGAATGCACAGTATTTAATAGCACCTGAGGCCATGTGACAACATAACCCTGAAGCTTGTATGATGATGCAAGCGCTGTGTATCAGCGCATACCTTATCAACGCATTGCTGCTGCAGAATGCTGGGTGTCCTACGCAAAGCTCCAGTAAGAAAGGACTTGTGGGTCAGGGCGTTGGCTGGTGTAGTCCTGTTGGGGTAGTTGCCGCAACTCATGTAGGCCAGTGGTGGTGGGCTGATCAGCCACGTCATACAAGCACAAGCCTCAAGTTGTATGCTCTAGAAATGTACCTTCTATACCAGATTGACCTGCTTGTCAGAGGTTATTGTCATTGGGATCATTTAGGTCACAACCCTGCAGGTGTGGACTGTGTAGCTGCAAGCCATCACTGCAATGCTTGTTAATCTGTGCTTGCCATAAGAGTGTGTGCCAGCTTTTCATGTTGTCAATAATTGCAACCAGTTGCGGCATGGCGAACCCAATCATGCGGGGCTGTCAGAGATAAGCTGCCATGCGCTGCACCAGGAGGATGCATACGTGCTGACTGCCTCTGTGCAACAAGGGGGATACTTGTGTGAACATGTGCATACATGCTCAAACAGGCCAAGGCTCTCCTCCACATGTTCTGTCGGTGGTTGCCGAAGGTTGCATGCTTGCTATTTGGAGGCTAACACCATTTGTCGGATGTCAACACCTGTCACTGTGTAGCAATTGCTTGGTGTTTTTTGTGCGTGGCAGCCACCTAATGAGAACTCTTAAGCAAATCTAGTTGCTGGATTGGCAGTGCAGGGTTGTGGGGGGTTGTGCAGGTGTGGACGGTACTACTAGTCTTGTTGCTCACGTGCTGCAGCATGTTTGATGGGAATCTTTACCTCATGTGCAACAACTCAATGCAATTGTTATTATCACAGCTGTTGTCTGTGTTGGCTCTCAACACCAACTTGTTGAGAAGGTGGTCGGACAATTCAGACTGTAAAAGAAATTGAGCCATGCAGCAAGTTGAATTGCTGTGGCAAGATTGTGATTTTTGTCTTTTGGCAGATCAGCTTGATGATCTTGCTCAAGCTTGAGGTGCCTCAGTGGAACATCACTGCAAAGTTTGCGTTCAGTGCAGAACGTTGTAGACTGGTGCTTGGCAGAGCATGGTTCACAGCTGCTGTGCTGATGCAGTTGTCCCCAGGCTCCTGTACCGAGGACAGCACACCCTTATGGCCTGCCATGCCTCCCGGAGGCAGTGCCTCATGTTGGGTGGTTGTCAGACATGTAGGCCACGCTGGCGGCTGGCAAACTGGCACGTTCATATGCACTGTACCGAGCAGGCTGTGCCAGGACAATGTGGATGTCTAGACAAGTTGGGGGTGTTTGCTGCAGTGCAGTACCCCGGGCCTTGCAGTGCACTCCATGCAACAGCTCAGTCTGTTCAATGGTGCAGGTCACATGCAGCATGGTCACAGGTCTTGCAGGCGGGCTGTACTGACCCGCGGCAGGACATACGTAATCAGTTCCCAGGGTGCATACGTATGTATTTTAGGGTTAGGGTCAGATCAAGATCAGCAGTGCTAGTCATCAGCTCAAGCTGAGGCCAGCTCAGCAACACCTTGCCTTGTCAGGTACCGCAGTACTTGCTCAGTACAGGGCCTGCACCTCAACATACACGACTGGCACAAGCTTATGCAATCCATCTGATGGGAAGCTGTCAGGAACCCCAGTCTGCTGCTTCTGACATGCGTGCCCCTCGCAACCATCCGATCGTCCGATAAATTGGTGAAGCAAGTGTGCGTTGACTGCTCTCATCAAGGCCACTGTAGACCATGTGAACGTCGAAAGCGTCCGTTGCAACGCAGCCGCTTGAATTGTAGACTGGTGGCTACTTATATTTCAAACATCAGCTATTGTGTTCTACATGTCGCAAGCAGAGGGAGCAGACTTGCCGGACGAGATTGAAGAACAGCATCCTGAACCAGGTGAACCCGCTTGGGAGCTGGAGTTTAGCGAGGACGATGAAATTGATGATGAGGTAGTAGATGATTTTCTGGATGAGGTGGACGAGGATATGGACGAGGCATGGGACGAGGAGGTGAGCTACAGTAGGTTCTCCATCTACTGCTGCAACTGTCACATGCGGGCCGGCCCAGGGGGATTTTGTCCTGACTCACACTTCATTAGGAGGTAGATACTCAATCACACCATGGACGTGAGCATTAGCTGTTCAGTCACATCACATGGTACATCATGTTTCGTAGGCACCAGACCTTGAAGGCAGCGAACCAGAGGATGATGATGATGACGCAGAAGAGTGGCTGTCAGACGGAGAGGAGGACTATTTGTCACCCAAGCAGCGAGCTCAGCTGGAGTGCGGTGTGCTTGAGCATGATGCCCACTTCTTTGTCACTGACACTCCCACTCATCACGGTCAGGTGGCCTCAAGCACCTGCCACCACCAGACGGCAGATGCGGTAACATTTCTTCCACGTCCTGGCACAGTCGCTGTAAGTACAGCAGATGGTGTTGCAGCAGCAGGTGTAGCAGCAGCCAGTGTTGATATCGAGGAGGTGTTGGTGTCACACAGGACCACACTCTCAATATATCAATTGGCAACCAACAAGGTGAGAAAAACACTGCAAGTTGGGGTTTTCGTCCAAGTAGTATTGTGGCTGTTGGGTGCGCTGCTGGAGACAGCGTGTGAAGCAAGATATCTCACAACAGCCAGGTCCCAAAACAACCAGCGCATGTCCTGATGCCTTCTCTGATCAGCATCAAGCGCCAGTGCTGCAGTATGGCAGCACACAAGAAGAGCAATGGCTTCCAATTACAACCTTCCTTTTCTCGCAGCCGGCCCGTCTTCTGGCACGCAATGGTACCTGCTTCAGGCACTACAGCATTGCAACATCACCCTGCGGTGACTTTGTGGCAGCGTCCGGCAGTCAGGGGCTTGTGGTCCTGTTCAGAGTTGTGCGCAGCAGCAGGCCGGCAGGGAAGCTGACAGCGGCAACAGCAGGTGGTAGCAAAGGTACAGTACTGCCCTGGCAAATAGTTCACGAGGCAACCTTGCTGTGTGTCAATGCGCGCGAGAGCATGGTGAACTCCGTGAGGTTTGGGCAGTTTGCTGGGGTGTCAAGGCTGCTGGTCTCACACCAGGTGGGTGTGAGGGGAGGCAGGGAGGGGGACCTAGACCAGATGGCACTTGCAGTTGGCTGCTGGTGTGTCTCCAGGGCTGATGTCGTTGAGAGCGCCACTCCTGTAATGACCTGTGGGATGATCTGCTGCACCAGCAGCTGTGAATGTCCACAAACAGCCAGCAGTCAAGTCAGAAGGTTTATCTGTCTTCTGCAGTAGTCTCACGGATAAGAGGGTTTGTACAAGCTCATACGCAGAATCATTTTGCCTTGGGGTTGTGAGACATTCTCCCTCCTGCAACCATTTGTTGTCAGACTGCTTATTTAACTAATCATCTTTCAGTTTGAATCGCTTGCAGGATGGCATGTTGTACCTGTTCAACCTTCCCAATGTTACAACAACTGACCAGCTAGCAACAGCAGCAGCGGCGGCAAATTTCAAACCAGTGCCGGCACAAGCAACAGCAGCTGGTAATAGCGTTAGTAGCAGTAATGGTGCTGCTGCTGCTGGTGCTGGTGCTGCTGCTGCCTCGCTTATGGTGCGAGGATTGGCTGACTGGGAGCCTCAAGGCTCACAGATCAACCGAAGATATGTGGAGCAATGGCAGGCAGTGCTCGACCAGCATAAGCAACAGCAATGGCAACACTGTCAACAGCAGCAGGTTGTGGGTGTTGGAGAGTCTCAGCATCAGCAAGAGGCTATGCTTATTGAGTCTCAAGTAGAGCAGCAGCAACAGGCAGCAGATGCAGATGCAGCTGGGCCCTCACAGCCTCCTCCTCCTGCTGCTGCTGCTGCTGCTGGGCAGAAACGGCAGCAGCCGCAGCCCCAGCCCACATCATCTGCTGCCAAGCTCAGACGCATCAACCCTGAACCCTTGCCGGCTGAAGCCGAAGACGTTTCTGTTGAGGCGCAGCTCACGAATGTATCAGAGGGTTTATGGAGCCTGGGCTTGGGTGCTGATGGCCCTGAAGCCCAGGTTCAAGCCCCACCAGGATCACTGCAGCACTTGGAGGTGTCCATCAAGGCTGCGGAGCAACTGCTGAGGTTCCTGGTGCACAATTTGGCAACATCCTGTGCGGCAGCTATGGATCTTCAGCAGAGGTTTGGCCCCCCATTCCCTGGCATTGGCCCCAGGTCGTATGTGTCATGTAGCTGGGCAGACAAGTGCAAGTGCATTGGACAGCTGCTGCAGGATGAGGAGCTGCTCAGAGGCGTTCAGAGGCTGCAGCGCTTGCGGTTCATATTTGCTGATGAGTCGATACCCTACAGATGGATCAGCACAGTAAAGGAGTACACTGCGGTGATCAACAGCCTCAAGAAGGCAGCACAAACTCAGGAGGCACTGTTAGGGCCACCCGGACAGCAGCAACAACAGCAGTGGCGGCAGCAGCAGGATGATGGGGACTATGATTTTGGTGTCGCCGTACATCGTGCTGTGTATGTGCTGCTGCTGCTGAGGTTGTTGGCACCAACAAGTCTACCAACGTTGAAGCAGAATGCGCAAGTCCTTGTGCTCAAGTGAGCTCACTTGTTGGCGCTCCCTACTTCTGGCCTGTACGAGGCAGTCAGCATCGTCTGCCGTCTTGCCATGACACGCTATCATTCCCCGGCTTGCATGGCACGGCACACTCTACTATCCTCTGCATTGGTGCTGATCATCCTGCAGTCATGTTATCTGGTAAATCGAGTTATGCATCAGCAGTGTCAGTCTAGCTGCTGCTGCTGCTGGGTAACTTCCTGTTACTGCCTGTGCTGCTCCTGCTGCTGGTGTGTGCTGCCAGGCACGGCCCCGAGGTTGACCCCACAGCCCGCCTCTCAGCGGCAGACACGCGGGCAGCACCTCGCCTGCACACCTGCGCCATCAGCAACATCGCACCAGACACAGCAGCACAGCAGCGGGCAGCTGCGGCAGCGCGGGAGGCAGAACGCCTGCAAGTAGAAGCACAGCAGCCTGGCGCTTTAGCAGCATCTGTTGCAGCAGCGGCCATAGCAGCCCAGGATGCTGAGGTTGCTGCTGCTGAACAGCAGATCCTGCCTCTGAACATCACTGAGAGCAGTCCTGATGGGTGCTGGCTGGCGGTGGGGGTGGATCAGGCGGCAATACTGCTGGTGCCTGCAGGAGCAGGGTGAGGCACACAACAACAACAAGCAGCTGACAACAGCATGGAGTGCGGCGTGGGTCTGCAGTGAGCTGGCATCTTCATCTTCAAAGTTTGCAGATCAAGGTCATGCTATGGAGTCTTGTGTTGGCTGTCAAGGTTGTTCAGTTGCCTGTCATCTGCTTGGTCTGAAATCTTTTGCTGCCTGAACTAGCACTTGCGTATACAGGTCAAAGATGTGCAGAGAACTGCTTATGCACATTACCGCTGCTGCTGCTGCTGCTGCATGTATTGCTGTTTTCCTGTCAGTTACCAGCACCAGGCCTGTCAGGTCCTGGACCTGTGCCCCCCGCTAGCCCCCCGCACCAACCACTGGCAGCAGACGGGCACACTGGGCTGTCAATACCTGGCGTTCAACAGCAGCAGCACACTGCTGGCAGCCACCAGCGACCACCTGAGGCTGGTCTCAGTCTTTCAGGTAGCCACTGGCCAGCTGCTGGCAACCTTCAGCTTACATAACCGGCCTGTGCTGCCTGTGCGCTTCATGAGTAATTTCATCAGGAGGGACTTCAGCAACAACACAAGCAAAGGAAAAAGGGCTGACAGGCGTCAAGAAGCAGGGCAGCAGCAGCAGAGGCAGCAGGACAACGGGCATGACGGCAGCAGTAGCGGCAGTGGTGGAGCAGCAGTTGGGTCTGGTGACAATGATGCTGCTGCTGCTGTCGTGCATGAGATGTGGGGCGACCATGTGTTGGTGTACTGTGAGAGCAGAGGCGGGTTGCATATCGCAGACATGAGCACATTCATCACGCCAGGGAAGCCAGGGCCACAGCCTGAGGCAGCAACATCAGAACCACTGCCACCAGCAGCAGCAGCAGCAGGCGCTCATCATGGTCCTGTCAGCCACAAATTCTGCCTGAAAACATACATAGAGGTTCCACCAGAACCTGCTGCACGGCAGGCTGCTGCTGAGCCACCTTCAGAGGCTGAGGGTGTTGACCAGCAGCAGGACCAGCACCAGCACCAGGATGAGGCAGAGGCCATGCTTGATGCCGCTGTGGTGGGTGAGGGCCAGCCGGCTGCTGCTGCTGCTGCTGCTGCTGGTGCTGCTGCTGCGCAGAAGGTCAACGGATTGGTTGTGACTCCTGCTGGTCGTGTGCTGGTGGCCTGCTCTGTGAGTGCATTGCGGCAGATTACTGTGTACCTGTGACTTGGCACTGATGGAGGGACTCGCATGCATTGATCTGGTGCTTGGTGCAACATGTGATCAAGTTGCAGGTCAACTGCACTCTATAGCTAATAAGCAGTCAAAGTTGCGTTGCAGCTACTGTATGTGGCAAGCAACGTTCAGGAAAGCATCATGCTTGCCAACATTTCTATACATTGCCGTCTGTATGTACCGAGAATCCCCTTTGATGAGCTGGACCAAGGAATCCAGCAGTCATATGCCATTCTTTTCACAAAAGGTTTTCTGCGTTCCATGCGGTTCACTAACTATTTTGTTTGAGTGAGTTGAAATTGACCGATGTTGATGTGCTGTGCCGTCTCTGCCTTCTTGTCTTCAGGCTGAGATGCTGGAGTGGCAGCTGCTCAGTGGCTGGTCACCTGAGCATCATCAGAGGTTCCCACCAGCTTTCAGACAAGCAGTGCGTCTACTGCTTACGGCAGCACACTCATCCAGCAGCAAAGCCAACCTAGCAGACATGGATACTGCAGCAGAACAAGCCAATGGTGGTGCTTTGTCATGGTCAGCAGCAGCAGCAGGTAGTGTGGATGGAGGTTGGTTGCTGTCACAGCTGCCTAGCGTGGTGCTTGAACGCGTCATTGCTGACGCAGCATTGCCTCAGGGTGAGTGGGCTGCCGTCAAGGTGCCCACACTGCAGCAACTGCTCACAGCACTGGATAAGAAACCCCGCCTGCCTTAAGGGGAGATGCACGGCCCCATGGGCTGGCCCTGGAATGTCTTCCCTGCTGTTGCTGCTGCACCCAACCCTGCTGTTGCTGTGGGGCCTGTTCCAGCGCCACTGGCAGGTGGCATGCCTCCAGGTGCGTTGCAGATGATGATGCAGCTGCAGGCCATGGCACAACTTGGCATAATGCCGGCAGGCCAACAGGACTTTGGTGCACCACCTGACGGTCTAGGCCAACAGCAACCATAGGCTCAGGCCCTCACAGCCCAGGGGTCACAAAGGCTTGTGTCTGCGGGTTCATGCCTCGTGAGGGTCAGCAACCCAAGTCGATTGATGCAGGGTCCCTGAAGCAGACAGCTTGCACTGCGTGGCATGACGGTCGCACAGATGGAAACAATTATCGAGGTTGTTGGACTTTTTTGTCCCTATCAATTGCAGACAATCGTCACCACTGATCAGGATACCTTTCAATTGTGCAGTTGATAATGTTGTGTGCATATGTGTTGTTGTTGCTGTCCTGGTTCACCACACATGTCTATTGCAGTGGCATGTGTTGTGGGTGCTACTTCAACAGTATGTAGTAAGCAGTGCTGCTTTGACAGCTGCAGGCGCAATTGGCCCTGTATACAGTATATACCACGTACTGTGTTGTAACCTCAGCTCAGGTCGGGCTTCAAATCAAGAAAATAACACATGAGTAACTTCGGCCCATTAGCAGATTGCAGGCCAGTGCCAGGCGCATTGTGCTGAAGCCATCATCCAGCATTGTTCATTGCAGTGCATGACTTGTACCATAGTGATTGCCATAGTGATCGTCCACGTATGTCAACTAGTCAGTACTGAGATGGCCTGAGCTGGGCCCACTCATAGGCAACCTGACTGTCAAGTGACACATACTGCAACACACTCAGTGAGACATTGGCCTTTGATCCGGACACTACCAGAACAACAGTGCTGAGACTGACCCAAGGAGCTGAATCGGCAGGTGCTCGGAAGCTTACCACCTTGTAACAGACACACTGTGGCAGAACATTGAAGAAGCTGAATTCAGCAAGGTATTGCAAGTTTGGGATTGCTGGTTTGCCGGGCAGGTCCTTGACCGAAGCAAAGCACCTGAAGCTGACCGTCTTGCTGATCTTCTGGTCATCCACCATGGCCATGGGTGGCCCACCCATGTCACGGTGACTGGTAGAAACACACATGCCACGAGCATCATTGGGTAAGCTGCTTCATATAACCTCATTCATTTCAGCAGGTTCCACTACCGATGGACAGGGTGCGCAGTGTAAATCATTTCCTGGATATCAGTCTGGGACCTTTCAACAATGCCATTACTGGCATCCGTAACATTGCGCCAAGTACTATAAAGAAAGAGGTCTGGCTCGTGCTGCTGCCACCACTGCTTGCTGCACTGCTGCTGCAACCTCCTGCAGCCTGCCCACTCCAGGCAGTATGCACTCTTGAGACAGCTCTTCAGCAGTCACAGAATCTGCAGGGCAATCAAACCAGCACAAAGGTCACAATGTTCTCAAAAAGCAGATGAAGAAAGTACTTCCTGACACCCTGGCTGCAGGTTGATGTCAACAACACCACCTGATTGCCGCACATGGCTGGCAGTGTATGTAAGCCTGACCGGAGTCACAAGATCCGGCACACCTCCCTTCAGCCCTCAGGTGCAAGCAGGGCTCCGCAGACTATGCAGCAATGATGATACATCAGAAACACTGCAAACAATAAGCCCGGTCGTGTACATGCCAGAAGGAATACAGCAGCTGTGGGAGAAGAAGCTATGCACTATCGTTACATGTGCTGCGCAAATGTCCCTTCACCTGCCACTGCTCGTGCTGCTGCCAGCAGCAAATCATCCGTAACTGTTGCTGCTCCACTTTCCACAACACCAAGACCCAGGCCAGGAAACACAAGACAGTTGTTTGCTTGGCCGGGCGTGAGCATGGGCTTGCTGTTGTTGCCAGCAGCCCTGCTGTCCCCTGTTGAGGTGTCCTTGTGTAGCGGTGGAAATGGTGATCCGCTGGCGTATATGACACTGTTGTTGCTCCATCTCATGGCATCTGCATATGACACCTCCGCCTTGCTTGTTGGGTTTGACAGTGCCAGCACCAGGGGCCGTGCGGAGGAGCCGCCTGCAGTGTGGGTGGACTGACAGACGCAGCGACAGCAACAGGTGGGGGCAGCGGCAGCAGGAGCGGCAGCCACACGGCACATGAAGGCACTGAGACACACCTGCCTGCTTGGCGCCCAAGGCAGTATGCAGCAGCTGCTGACACCACCTGCATATGCGGCTGCAGATGCTGGACTTACACCCAGGAGATTGTGATGCATGATGCTTATTCCTGACAAGTTGAATAAGTTCTGCATCTGCCAATAGGATCATGGTTGCTCACCTGCAATAAAGCCTCAATAACTGACTGGCCAAATGCATTAGCTACTGCTGCTGCTCCAATAAGGGCAGTCGGCCGCACTGCTGACACCACCCTGGCTAAATATTCTGCAATATCTTGATCACTGGTATCCCTGCTGCTACCGCTGCCAGCACCATTGCTGTGCTGCCTATCAGTGCTATTTTCAAGTGCTGCTGCTGCTGCCACGTCGCCAGTAAGCCTGTATGGGTCTTGTGCAAACACTGCTTTTTCAGATGTAAGATTTTGCCGAGTCTTGAGAATTATGCCCTTGCTGTCCACCATCCAAATGCGAGACTTTGCTGCTTTTGCTGACAGTCCTTGCTGCTGCAGTGCTTGAACCAGTAGATGAGCAGTTCCCAGGTTGGCCTGCAGGTCATGACCATCATGAAATTGACAGCACCAGGAGATCAAGGGGGGATCCAACTCACAGGACCTTGGCATTGCACCAGGACGCCCATGTGAAACACTGTAGCCAATCACACCGCATGGCAGTGCAGCAAAACAGCTCAAGGCGTCAGCACCAGCTTGACCTGCAGCAGCCTGCACTCACCTGTCCTGCACCAAAGAACAGCCATGTCTGCTGTGTCAGAGGCAGGGCCCCAGGCACCCGCACACCTCCAAGAACTGCTGCCAATGCCACTGCTGCTGTGGCCTGAATGTCATCATTGAAGGTGGGAACCCCAGCATTGTGCACAAGCTACATGCAGCAGCACAAACCACGCCTTTGTTGAGGTGCAGGCCTTGCTGTGATACAGTTGATACACCGAGTGCACAATGATTGCTTCTTCTGCTGCATACTCGCTTGAAACAGGCATCTGTGCAAACACTGGAATGCCGCTGCAAGTGTCCAACTGTCTGAGACATGTACAGGAGCAAGGGCACACATCTCCATTGAGATGGCCCCTGTCACTGAGATCCCTGGCATATGCTCATCAAGGTTCATCTTCTGCTGGGCCACGGGCATATGACTTGCTGGAAAGTGCTCTCCAGATGTGTTACTGCAGCTGCATGGTTGCGTAACCTTAAGAACATTCTTCGATGTCGTCTACTGTCAAGTACTCAAATCATGTCACCTGCAGCATCTGGAATGCATTTTTTGCTGCCAGGTCCTCCCAGTGCACCAGCACCCGCCTGTGAAACCTCTCCTGCAGTCCCATCACCAGCTCCATCATCAAATCAGCATATGCCTGGCCCCGCACACGCCCTTGAGGCACACCAACATACAGGGGGTCAGCCTGAAGCTGCCTGTTGTTGGTGCCCACATCCACAGTGATTGGCAAGAGCCAGTCTGGGTTTGCTCCTGCTGCCCCGTAGACCACACATTTTCCTGTTGGTATGCCCATGCCGTGAGCTCCCAGGTCCCCAAGGCCCAGGATACGCTCGCCATCTGTGATGACGGCCACGCGAACCTGTCACAAGCAGCAGCATGAACCGCAGCAACAGCCCATAAGGCAGACTTGCAGACCGGCATTGCACCTTATGTCATGGTGATGTTGTTGCTTTTCATGACCTTGCGTCGGGTGTTGACCAGCATGTGTGTTTGGCCTACCTGCTGTGAGTGCTGTGCCCTGGCTTGTGTGATTCAGCTCATCCCACACACTGTCTGCCACAGCCTTCATTCACCCCAGCCATGTGCAGGTCATGGCTGTGACAGCGGCCAGCTCTGCTGCTGCCTGTGGCTCACCTCATCACTTGGCCAGTGTCTGAGCAGTGCCGCCACATTCCCTTTGTCCCTGAGGCTCACATAGAGGCCGGTGGGGCGAGGCAGCAGCACACCCCAGCTCAAGCAGGCATCACCAATGGTGGGGGTGTAGACGAGGGGCAGCAGGGCTTCAAGGTCTTGCTGTAGCAGCGTGTAGAAGGCCGCCTGGTTGGTCTCCTTCAATGTCACCAGCAGTCTGCAGACCAGGTGAAGCAACATTTGATGCAGACAGCAGGGCAGCTGTGATGCCAGCTCAAGAGCAGCAGGTGGCACATACCAGAGTACTGTCAACAAGCTACAGCGTGCATGTCCCATGCATTTGAGAGACACCGACCTGGCAGAATTTACTGCATGCAGGTGCAGGTGCAGGTGCTATTGCCCTGAACACCGATCAGGATATTCACATCTATTGCTGTCAGTGTGCCGCTTGCCTCACCTGTGTTTCTCCAGTGGTGTTGAGCAGTTGTCCAGAGCGGCCTGAGCCCTCAGGACCTCCACCTGCAGGTCTACCTGGGACAGCAGCAGTGGCAGTGGCAGTGGCAGTGGCAGCACTGAGTGCAGGGTGTTTGGGGGCTGAGCGGCCAACCCTCAGACTTGAGCACATAGAATTGTAGGGTCTGGCAATGACTACATCCATCAAACTCTTTGTGCTGCATTGATTCATTCTTGTTTGCTGTCCCATCCTCTTTCTTGATATGAGTATGTCAATCCTGAAGCACTGACCATGGCCGGATAATGGCCAGCATAGTGAGCCTGCTGTGTATACATTGTCACCCTGGCAGGTGCACCTTTGTTGGCAACAAGAATTACTGAGTCCATAATCACCGACAGCAGCTGCACACCTGTCGAGGTGGTAGCAGTCCAGCAAGCTGCTGTTGTTGTCGCACACCAGCAGGGGTTGCACAACCACTGTTGATGGCAGGATCTCTTGCAGCAGCTGCACCCCGAGACTGGCAACCACCAAAGGCACTGTTGCCATTGCTTCCAACAGTGTTGTTGGGGCCAGAACTGAGCGTGTTGCTGCTCATGTCACCATTTGTGTTCACTGTGGGGTCAAGTTTGGCATCTTGATCTTGTGCTGCTGCTGGCAATGGTGTGATGGTGAATGCAGTGGTTCCCAGCATACCTGCTGAGCAGAAATTACGATGTCATGAAGGCAGTACTGCCCCCTGATCGCATGGCAAGCAACCTGCACCTCCTTGTGTAGCTCCTGAACTGGTCAGCTGAAAGTACTGTGGTGACCTGAGACAATGCCTGGCATCTCTGCAGGCATGGTAAGCTATGCTGTATCTATCAGCTATGCAATTGATGATGCAGGACACCAGAATCATGCCACGCACCTTTCAGAACTTGCCTTCGATTTGCAGCAACCCTTGGAACCAGGGCATCAACAGTGGATCGCTGCGGCTGTTCAGCCTGCTGTTGCTCTTGTGTGCTACTCTCCAGATAGCTGATGCCTTGGCTAGGGGCAGCATTGCACAGCCATTTTACTCCAGCTCGCCGAAAATGGCTAGCACCGCATTGTTGCGGTGATCGACTACTCGCTGTCTTGTACTGCATGTAGATCAACAGATCACAGTGCGCTGTACCTAAGGTATGTATGTTCAAGCGCCGTGCATCGCAGTGCACTATAACACTGGAATCTCTACGGTGAATAAAAGTGGTTGGTGGACACGTTGCCTGATTGAATCTGAGACATCTATGCTATCGAACGTCTTGATAGGCGATATTAACAGCGCACTCGCAGTTCTCAAAAGCGGTTGTTGCTCAGTGTAAGGTAATGCCATCATTTAAATCTCCAAGTCACCCACATGTGCCATGCAAGTCCATCTCGACGTCTCTCTGCTCACAATGACAGCTCAATCTTGGCTCATGCAGTGATGCTCATTGGTGCAGCAGGTAATACTCTGCTCAAGTTCCATCTTGTGTCATAGCTTTCTGGGGTGCCTGTTTGACTTTTGAGGCGGATGAATGTACTGCTGCAGTACAGGCACAGCCTGAAGGTGCTTCCCAGCTAGCTGGTCTCTCTTCCAAGACAATAAGCAGCTTTACAATTGAAATTTCCATCGATAGTGCTTCAGCATCGTGCATGTATGTGCTTGTCAACGACTCTGATCCCGTAGGGGCTGTGATCATGGGTTCTTATGTAGAAACCTTCTCTTATGATCTAGCAGCATGGTTCCACGAAACATGCATGGCGGTCACTGCGCCTGTTTGGTCGATATCCAAGCAAATACCAGTCCTGCATTGCCACGTGTTAGATCACTGAGAAGACAGGTCGGCACATCATATCACAGGTGGCTCAGATAGATAAGACGCAGAGGAACTTCTGTGGCCTATCCCTCTTTCAAACACAGAGTCCATTACCGTGGATCCTTTTGGCCCACAACTTCACCGGTACCGATGACCGTTGGTAGATGGAAATTGTGTTGATCCACACTCTGTATGCTCAATATATACATAATATTATATACACAGAGAGGGTGCCACCATTTGCTTTCTGAAAGCACTTGAAGTGCCAATGGCCTGAAGTGCAAGTGACTCCAATCACACAACACCTGCCATCTTGCTGCCTTTGCAGGTTACTCCTTGTCGCCACTTGCACAGCTTTTGGCTTCATCGCTTATGCTGTTGCTGAAGCTTGAAGCGGTGCTGCCACTGGTGCCCAAGCAGTCTTTCAGAACAGCACAGAAGGTTATGGCAGTGCTGATGCCCTCTCACAAGTCCTGGCACAAGGAGATGGCGATGGCTATCAAAGTGCCGCTGCTGCTGCTGCTCAGTCTCAAGCACAGCGGCAGGTACAATCCTCACGGTGCAGTGGCAATGCAAGTGCCCAGGTTGCTGCTGCAGCAAGGCTTGCCACTGATCATGCTAGTGGCAATGCACAGGTAGGCGTAACTGACGCAGTGCCCTTGTCATAAACCCAGCCTGATCTCATCATTGCCGCTTTGAGAATTGTATCCAGCTTGCAATAGTATTTTGAGGCGTTCTTGTGGCCCAAATATGAGAGAAACTTCTACAGTGTACTCATCTGTGAGGTCCTGCTGCCGGCGGCATGCGGCATCATGCTGTTGACAGGTGGGTGCTGGATTCAATGCCACAACACAGGCAAGTGCCACAGCTGCCGCCCAGACATACTCGCCCCAGGTTCAAAACCAGGCTTTTACCAAGTCCACAAAAGCTGGCTCTGCCGCCCCAGCTGGTGTTTTTGCTAGCCAACTCTCAGACACAAGGCTCTTCCTGTCCTGGCACATCGCCAACGGCTGGCACAGCAGAGGCCATTGCACAAGCTGCTGCTGCTGATGACGATGATGATGTTGCCAGCTGCAGCCAGGTACGTCATGAACTGTGTGTGTTGGCGACTGTCTCTCCTATCTAGCAGTTGATAAACTTTGTTGCTGAGCAACAGGTGCAGTCCAGGCATACATTGTGTGCTTCATACGTATGTGTGAGTGACTACCAGCTATTCATTCCTCATTTGCCCACAGGCCTTCGGTCACGATATTATTATATTATTATTCCGTTTGCGGTGCTTATGACCTCTGTCGCTGTAGATTAGTGCTTGTTTTGCCTGGCGTGGCAGTACCAGACAGTACCAGACAGTGGATGAAAGTGTCTCCATTGTGGTTCTGTTGACGAAACGCCGTGACAACTCGTTCTAAATGTCAGCAGCAAGGCGTGCGAAATACAAAAACAAGATCAGCCCTAAGACCTGTCGATACTGGTTTGAATTTTTTCGTTGTCGCTGATGGCCCACATTGAATCGATTGTCCAATAGATTGGAATCGCATCGTGTCTTGGTACTGATCATATGTGCATAGTTGTGTTGTTGCATGCCTCTGGGAGGCGGCTATGGCGTACTTGCTTCTGATATAGAGCCTTTAGACATGCCCGGGTGCTGTGTGCCAGGTTGTGAAGCGCGTGCCATATTCACACCATCTTCTGCTAAGCCCAGGCATTGTTCATTACACAAAGTAGCAGGGCAAACCATCATCTACAACAGCCTTTGCCAGTTCTGTAAAGAAGTAAGTGACCATGAGCAATGCGTATACCAAGATAACCGCTCGAGATGCAATGTTTCGTACTTATTTGCTTGTGTAGGATGGAGTGGTCAAGTACGTGGTTCGCGGGTGCACTCGCCCCGGAGAAACAAAGTTCAGAAGAATCTGCTGTACAGCCCGCAACACCAACAGGAAACTTGGCCTTTTCACCTGTGTGGATCATGAGACAACAGCACCGAAGTGTGCATGTGGCAATTGCCACATGCTTGCAAGGTGAGCGTTTCAATAGCTCTGTCACTAAGCAATGCCTATTACACTAGTATTGTTGTACCCCTTGGGTGGTTTGTAATTGTGTTGACCACTTGCTTGTGACATTGGTTTCATAGGCAGCATTGTACAACAGTACAAACAGTACAAACAATGACGCGACAGCTTTCCGTTATTCTTTTGTACACCACAGCTTGCGAAGATGTACCTGGACCCCAGGTATGACAGGCATGGCACCAAGTTATTCCCTAAGCCAACGTTCAGCTCGGATCAGACACCCATATTCTGCAGCATTGCGTGTGCAAGCGGAGCTCATGTCTTGATTGCAAATGAATTCTCAGGCTTCAGCCGTCACCAGAAAAGGGTCAGCAAAGCAAATGCTGGTGCAAGTCTTGCGACTGGTCCTGCAGCTGGTGATGTAGAACCTGCAGTCGTTGCAAAACAGCAGCTGTTCCTGCAGCTAGTCGCCCCAGCTGGTGTTTTTGCTAGCCAACTCTCAGACACAAGGCTCTTCCTTTCCTGGCACATCGCCAACGGCTGGCACAGCAGAGGCCATTGCACAAGCTGCTGCTGCTGATGACGATGATGATGTTGCCAGTTGCAGCCAGGTACGTCATGAACTGTGTGTGTTGGCGACTGTCTCTCCTATCTAGCATTTGATAAACTTTGTTGCTGAGCAACAAGTGCAGTTCAGGCATACATTGTGTGCTTCATACGCATGTGTGAGTGACTACCAGCTATTCATTCCTCATTTGCCCACAGGCCTTCGGCTTCCACTGGCAATGGACTGTGATCGCAGCCAAAGTGGGTATATTTCATACTAGTGAGCCCAAATGACCCTAATTTCAGGGCCTCAGGCTGGGCCAGTGATGTGGCTGTCAGTGAGCTTTGCATACACATACTGTGGACACGCAGCTGCAGAAACTCACCTGTTGGGAATGCAGCAAGCAGCATACAGCAGGCTGCTCAATAGCCTCTGCTGCATGCTGTTTGCTGCACCCACATGACATGCATTCTGTGCTGCTGATGCCAGGCGCACAACTGAACTACTCATGAATTACAGACACCTCCGAGCTTGCATTAACACTTAATTCCACTGTTGGAAGACTACTGGTTGTGGTTCAATCACACAGAAGTCTTGTGACTGCCAGAAAAGACCAGCGGGGTGTGGAGCACCTGGAATGCAAGGAGTACTACTGTACGTTATGGACCTGTACTGTGCACTTGCTATCGCACTGATGGCTGTTGCTGAGGATGGGTATGCATTCAGGCTCCAAGCAGCGTACTGCAGGACGGCTAGTCAGACGACTAGGCAGTAGCCTCGTGCGGAAGCAGCTGCGCAGCTGTACAGCTAGCTGTCAGCGCTGACACACCTGGGTTGGGTGAAGTTCAATTGCATCGACTGTTGCTCGTCAAACTCGTGAGCATTCAAGTCGAGCTGACAATGCCTCCATTGTCAGACTGGTGACACCCGCGAGCCCAGGCAATTGCCCGAGTGGCACCCGCCCGCAGGTTACTCACCGGCGGCAATAGGGTTTTGAGCTCCTCGAGGTTCACAGTTTGAATCTATCCAAAATCGGCACGCTTGACACATATAGCTGTGATGCCATATGTTGATCACAACCCACTACACGTGCATGCACGCATACCTATGAAAGGTTTGCACACAGATCGGCCTTCTCCCATTCAGTCGAGTCGACACTGGTCAGACGCCGTAGATAGCCAAGTTAACTGTGGCTCACCGGCAAAGTTTACTTTCTTACTACAGCGTACTAGGTGAGAGATGAAAGGCTCGAGCGGATCTGCATTGCTTGGTGACCTCTTGCGCAAGAAGCATGCGCGGCGTTCATGCTCAGCATCCGCATGTCTGTAAGGCTGGATATCGTTCTATACCTTGTACAACGACACGAATCTTTGATGTCTGTCTCACCGTGATCAGCGTTTTGGTGCTGCTGTCGCTGTAATGGCCTTCTTCAGGTGAACACGACACATCGCCCGTGTATGTTCTATTTAGAACACGCTCAGGACAAGGAGAGCGCCCGACACATCCAGAAAAACGTTTTTGCCATGTCAAGGGCCATGCTTCTCGTGCTTGTGGCGCTGGTTGTTGCAGCCCCTATAGATGGACGGCTGCTGCTTGGTGAGCCAGCTACAGATGCAGCAAGCATACCATGGCATGACTGTCATATGCCACCTTCAGTAATATGTCCTGAATGATTGTAAGTTTATGCATATCGCAGCTGGCAAGGTTTCTCCAATCTGGGTCAGTGTTTGGGGAAGTCCTGCAAGCAGCAGGAAACCTCCTTCGTTCTCAGAAAACACTTGAGATTGACATTGTGCATCAATCACTGAATGCTGGCAGCCTGCCTGCCTGTTATCACAACAGGTACCGAGCTGCAACTAGCACATAAGATATACGTACTGCACTTGTATGTCTTTGCAGGTCGTCACATGAATGGAGAATCAACCGCTGTGGCATACTCCACTGACAGCACTGCTACCTCTGTGCCGCAGTCAAGTGGTGATGCCATTGCTCCCAGCAGAAAACTGTTTGCTATTGCCAAGGCTGTTGCAATATCCACTGGTGGCAAGGCCATATCCGACTCCAAGGCATCAGGTGGGTTGCTGACACTGTCCATTGCATGATCACATCAAAAGCAATCACACCATGTGATGGCACTGCCTTTGATGCTGCTGTCGCTGTCATGGCCTTCTTCATGCACAGAGGCCAGTCAGGCACATGATGCATGAACTGGTTCATGAAGGGGGGGGGGGTCATATCAGGCATATGATGCATGAACCAGCTCATGCACAGCGGTCAGTCAGGCACATGATGCATGAACTGGTTCATGCAGGGGGGGGTCATGTCAGGCACATGATGCATGAACTGGTCCATGCAGGGGGGGGTCATGTCAGGCATATGATGCATGAACCAGTTCATGCACAGCGGTCAGTCAGGCACATGATGCATGAACTGGTTCATGCAGGGGGGGGGTCATGTCAGGCACAAGATGCATGAACTGGTTCATGCACAGCGGTCAGTCAGGCACATGATGCATGAACTGGTTCATGCACAGCTACATTCCGTCAATGCATGCATTCTCTATAAAGACTGACGCATGAATTTGGGGGTGTTGCTGTAGGTGACGCTGAGGTGGACACCACTGTCGTAACTGCTAAGGGTGCGGAGGCTGTTGCCAGCCAGTCTGCTGACCAAGGCAAGCAGGAACAGATTACGGTCGCTGTGGGGAACAGCTCTGCCACCATCATCAAGAGGGACAACCGAACATTTGAGGAGGCACCGGCCTGCACTGGAGACCTGACTGTTGATGCATCACTGGATGCACAGGGCAACAAGGTGAGTCGGACTGCTGCAGCCTGCCTTTGCTTTTCACCATAACGACTTTCCTGCTGCAGCCTGCCATTGCATACGTGTTGCAACCGTTCCCCTTGTTACAAGAGACCTCTTTAAGCTCTGGACAATGCTAGCGCTGCAGCAGGAAAGTCGTTATGGTAAAAAGCAATCAACACAGAGGATGCTGATCTGATCCAATACAATGACGCAGCTCACAAGCAGGATGGTGCCAGGTAGCAAAAGCTCCTGGCACCAGTAGCAGCCGTTCTGTTGCAGAAATATGCCTCGACATATGCTGTAATGCACCAAACTGCTACTATCAGCTAGAAACAGGGCCTGCTGTGTCTTAATTATTGTTGATCTGTGTGTGATCATGATTGATTTGCTGTACAGTGGGGCTGGGAGCACAACACATCTTGTGCCTACCGTAACACCACCGATGATCAATGGAATACGACTCCTGCCTGCCCAGCTGGTTCAAACGTGACCCAGGTGGATGCTTCAGGCAGAAAATGGGGTTGGACCAACAACACAAGCTGCGCATTCAAGGTATGACAGGAATGATCGTGTGTTTGCTGCAGTCTGATCAGCCTGGTTGCATCATGGTGCACCCTCATGACTGTTCTTAAGGCACTCAACAGCTCAGTAGTACACAATTCTGGCATGTAATCAATCAACTTCACGTCTTGACAAGGCAGCCCTCTGCTGTTGATTGCTCTCTATCGCCTTAAATGCAATCGATCCCAATCACCCAAACCCTGCCATCTTGCTGCCAACTTGCAGGCAACTGCTCGCCGCAACCTGCACAGCTTCAGCGTCGTTGCTGATGCTGTTGCTCAAGCCATGTCTTATGGCAGTTCTGCTAGTGCCCAAGCAGTCTCCCAGGCCAGTACAGAGGGTGATGGCAGCGCTGATGCCCTCTCACAGGCCCTGGCACAAGGCAACAGCAATGGTAATGGCACTGCTGCTGCTGTTGCTCAGTCACAAGCTCATGCAGAAGGCCAAGCACAGGGCAGTGGCAATGCAAGTGGACAGACTGCTGGTCTCGTCACTGATGGCAATGCACAGGTATCCAATGCCACAGCACAGGCAAGTGCCACAGCTGCCGCCCAGATATCATCGGCTCAGCTTCAAGCCCAGGCTGGCGCTGCTGCCCAAGCTGGTGCTCAAGCTGCTGCACAAGCTGGTGGTTCTGCTTATGTTCAGGGAGCCAACTCTTCTTCTGGCACATCTTCAACTGCTGGCACAGCAGAAGCCATTGCACAAGCTGCTGCCGCTGGCCCCAGCCAGGTATGTCATTGGTTATGTGTGTTGGTAGTGATCTCTCCTATCATGAGATGCTAGTGGCATTCACTGGATCAATTATACAGCCACTGTGACAGGTGCAGTTCAGGCCCTGTATGATACACTGCGTGCTTCGTATGCATGTGTAAGTGATTACCAGCAATGCATGTTTGATTTGTCTTTGGCTTCCAGTGCATACGGCCTCTATCTGCTGTCTGGACTGCCAGCAATTTTCATTTAAGTGACAGCTGTTGTTGACACTTCAAACTGCCTTGTTGCTGCCTGCAACTGCTGCTGCTGCCAGGCTCAGGCTCAGGCACAGGCACAGGCACACGCTGCAGGTGATTCAGCTGTTACGGCGCAAAGTCTCGCACAAGTGCCAGCCTCAGGCACCACTACCAGTGCCACTAGTAGTTCACAAGCTGTGTCACAGGCTGCTGCAGACTCCCAAGGCGCCCGTGCTCAGTCTCAAGCTGTGGCGCAGGCCAGTCAGCAGGCCCCAGTGCAATCTCCTGCAGCAGCCACGGCTGGTGCTGCTGCTCAGGGCAACAGCACAGCAACATCCCAGGCTGAGGCCCAAGCACAGGCCCAAGCACAGGCTCAGGCTCAGTCTCAGGCTCAGTCATCAGCTCAGCCACAAGGTGGTGCACAAACAATAGATGCATCAGCTGCAGCTGCAGCTCAGGGTGCGGCAGTGACTTGGGACTCCGCGCCAAAGTGCAACAATAAGCCCGATGGCTGCACAGGAGACTGCTGGGGCTATGAAAACGGTCAGTCATGCACCTACAGTGCCAGTGCCAGCGCGCAGGCAGCAGCAGACAGCAACACCCAGAGCAGCAGCCCTTCAATAGGTAGCAAGACAGCTTCATCTGCAGTGTCCTGGGACCAGGCACCAGCATGCAGTGCCAGACCTGAGGGTCCTGCTGCAAGCATCGATGCATCAGGCAGGACATGGGGGTATGAAAATGGCCAATCCTGCGCATTCCATGATGACACAACAGCTGCAGCAACTGCAACATCCACACTCCAGTCAGCTCCAGTCAGTAGCCCCTCCCCTGCACCATCTACTCCAGCCAGTGATGCCAGTGCGCAGGCAGCTGACACCGTAAACACCCCAGATGGCAATGCTACAGCTGATGGAACAACAAGTGCACAGTCAATCACCACTGCAAGTTTGGCGTCTCCTGCACCACCATCCGCATCAGCACAGGCCACAGCACAGGCGGAAGCCCTGGCCAATGGTCAAGGCAGTACACAGGTGAGCCGCTCGCCATGCACATGGTGGAAGACTTCCAACTCACGCACAGTGTGACACACGAAGCCTTCGTGTCCTTGCACATGAGAGCACAAAGCCACTGCAGAATGGCATTCCTGAATACAATAGGCGGACCACACTCTTGCATGCGCCACATCTGTTATCTGTATCTGGGCTTAGCCTGCTTCATCCAAGGGGTGTAAACTACTATAACACCTCATGTACCACTGTTTGTTGACCTGTTTGCAGGCCCTAGCTCAGACACAGGCTCAGGGCAACAGCACAGCAACTGCCCAGGCTCAGGCACAGGCTCAGGGCAACAGCACAGCAACTGCCCAGGCTCAGGCACAGGCTCAGGGCAACAGCACAGCAACTGCCCAGGCCCAGGCTGAGGCTCAGGCTTGGGGCAACAGCACAGCAGATGCCCAGGCTCAGGCTCAGGCTGAGGCCCAAGCAGAGGCTCAGGCTCAGGCTCAGGGCAATAGCACAGCAACATCCCAGGCTGAGGCCCAAGCACAGGCCCAAGCACAGGCCCAAGCACAGTCTCAGGCTCAGGGAAACAGCACAGCAACTGCCCAGGCTCATACCTTCTCCGCATCGGCATCAACTCCTTCCCCTGGATCAGCATCAACTGTGGCTTTTGCTCAGGTGAGCATTGTGATTGACAGTATTGCTGGCCACTGCATGCATAATTGTGCATCATGTCATCTTGAAGCTACATGCAGTAGGCTCCTCAGTGGCTCACTGGCATTGTGCCGTTACAGTCGCACTGTCTCCCAGAGTCTGGCGAGTTGCCTGCATGTCCCAGCAATCATGTGATCCCAGCCGCCTAGTACTCGTTTGTGAGCTCAGACAATCCCTTCCAGCAACACCGTCAGTACCCATCTATACATCTGAGACAACTGACAGTGTCTGTGCCGATCTTCTTCTGTTGCACAGGCCTACGCCAGCGCCCACAGCAGCTGAAGATGCCCATCTTGAGGAGATCCAACTTTGAAGCCGGCCATGCAGGCCACTATCCTGACATGACTCGTGTCATTCAAATGATTGATTATCAGAATGCTAAGACGAATATTTGATCTGTCGTGCAACGATCAGTCTGCCAGATGGCAGTGTTTTAGCCTAAACACCGTCTGCATGCCTTTCAATCATCAAGAGCAGCAGGTTGGACTTGTGTGTCATGTCCGGAGTGATCCGGTGTGTGCTCAACCCACATGAGGCAGCTGTCTCATTTGTTTGTCTGCTTGAGTGTGACATTATCTGCAATACCAACACTAGTATGATTCATCAATCTACCATTGTACCATCATTGTCGTGTGCTATCACAAATGATGTGGCCATCACAAGTCATGTGGTCAGTATAAAGGCTCTACCTGCTACTTGGAAGGGATTTACACAGAATCTGGAACTCCTTCTGAGGGTTGCATCCAGGCGGTGTTCAGAGCATTGCAACATCACAGCGATGTTCCAATGATTGCAAGCAAGCTTCTCATAGAGCAGGCTTGATTGCCCTGCCGTAGTTCATGCTTGCTAGACTGCTGAAGGCTGTGCGGCTGCAACTGTTGTGACAATGGTAACATTTTCCCTGTCCTTGGAACATGCATCTGTCCATGATGTTCAGCAAGCTCAGCTGTCAGTGACAGGGTCCCCTCTGGCAAGCAGGGCTGACAAGGGCGGCCCTGCTCGGCGGACAGCTGGAAATACTCTCCTGCGAATATGCGCCATGCTGTAGCCTCCCAACATTGGAGAGCTAGCAACTCCTGGGCCGATTCTATATCTATAGAGCCCTGACAGCCATCAACTTGATGATGCTAATGGACCATTATGGTATCCGACACTGTCGGAAACAGGCTGTTTGGCAAAGGGATCGAATGAAAGGGACATTGCATATCTGCTCGCTGCGAAGTTGCTGCAAGCAGCCAACTCCATGGTAAACTGCACAGAAACCAGATGTGACACCTGCATAGTCAAGGTATTGCCATAACAGCAGTCACTGCTGGTGTTGAACACCTGTAGTGCAGTTCAGTACTACCGTCAAACGAACCTGCAGCTGACCACATTTAGTCCTGGTGACTGTCAGTGAGCTTTACATACACGATTGGCAGATACCGCTCGTGTACCTCAGCCTGAGGTTTTCACAGTCTGTTAAATCCCAGTAGTTGAGACGAATGCATGGGCGTACCAACTTGGTGGCTGGCAGCGTGCCGCAGACTGCTCAAGCGCCTCGAGGCTGCAGAGCTCTGCTGAATGCTGCTCAAGAGCCTCTACTGCTTGCTGCACCGTGCATTGTGTGCTGCTGTTGCCAGGCCGTCTCTTGGACATCTCATGTAACCACAAACATATCTTAGCTTGCAGAAATTGTTTGTTCCAGCCTACTTTGTGACTACTTTCCTCCGGTGGTCTCCCTAGGCCAATGGATCAAAGGTGCTCCAGAGCACTTTAGCGGTTGAGAGTGCAGACCTGTGCTGTGCTTTTGCTGCTGCACTGCTGGCTGTTGTTGAGGATTGGCATGCATTGAAGCGAACTACAGAAGAGTTGCGTGTTGCAGTGGCATCTGAAATTGGAAGTTCTAATTGGCCACAACAGATGTATTTCCGGCTTCCATTGCACGCCACAACTTGTATGGTGCAGCCGGAAGACCGACAATTTATTTCCCCATGATCATAACCCTTTTGAAGGCTGACAGTCTCCCTTTAGACTCTGCAAGATCCCACACAAGCAGTTAAACCAGCATAAACTGCCGGGGTCCATTCCTTCAATATGTCCCACACGCAGGGTTCCACAATGTAACAACCAAAGTTTCTGCCTGGCATTCATACCATTCTCTATGATATGCCGCATACAGGACGTTACGGCACGGACTGATTGAGCACCGCAGACCGCAGTGCCTAGCAAATCAGCTAACAGCAGCAGCACACTCCAAAAATTACTCTCAGCGAGTCTCTCAACCCCCCCTGTTTCACACTGCTTAAACTAAGCAATAGCAAGGCTTGAGCGTTGGACTGATGTGGCACATGAGTATGCAAGTGCTTCAAGCAGTACAATGTGCTCAATGCACAGCTGTCGATCAATCCGCAGAGCAGAGCGTTTGGCAAGCAGGCAGAAATGGATGATGTACGGCCCATCCAAGTGTGATCAAACATTACACTTGAGCATCCAAGAATCGAAGGGCGTCACGCCACCGGAACGGCGGCAACTGTTCGAGCACCGCAGCCGGAAGTCAAAATTTTTGCGAAACCCTAAACCCTTGACAGACTCGTTTATAATCCGACAAAATCGCACTCCTGGCATCAGCGCACTCATGGTGTAGTTGGTTATCACATCTGTCTAACACACAGAAGGTCTCCAGTTCGAACCTGGATGAGTGCAGACCTTGCGCTGTTTTGGCGTGTTGTGTACCCCCCCTATTTTCAGTGGCGTTTTGTGTACCGCCCCCTATTTTCAGTGCCAGGAGGAGGCCATGCCGTGACTGTAGCTGTAAACTGCTGTTCACACATAAATAGCTGGTAATAGGACAGAGTCACTCAAGTGCAGTGTGCTGCCAAGGATCCACAAGCGACAGCTGCTGACGGCCGAGTATCACAAAACAGTCTTGTTGTCCAACAACAACAATGCTGAATGATATATGTCGTGGTTGTTCAGGATGTTGACTGCATGCAAAGCACTCTGCTCAAACACCGCAACAACTGCAGAAGAAACTGCTCTTGTTCAGCTGCTGGAACTGTTGTGAATGGTGGTACGTGCACAAACAGGGAGTAGCATGGGCTGCTTGAGACTGCCTGCGTGCCAGTGACCACTTTTGCAGGTGACTGGTTCTGCTGGCTGCTACCACTGCTGCTGCTGCTGCTGCTGCCCTCACAACCCATGCCACCGCCGCAGCCACTGCTGCTGTTGCTTGGAAGTCCTGCAGTTGTGGTGCAGCTGCTGCTGTTGCCGGCGCTGTTGTGGCTCACAGTCATCGCTGCTGCTTTTGCATTTTGGCATTTTTCAGCCAGGCTAGCTGCCAGCTGCAGGCTTCTGTGATATGTATAATTGCACACAAACCGGCCAGCATCATGTGATACATGGCAGTCAAAGCCTGCTGCTCTGAGCTCATCCGCTACCTGCTGCAACGGCAGGGTGGTGCATCTGGTACTTGTCAACCCAAGTGCTGCACCCTGCTCTATGAGAACATTATTAGGCTGCCACCCAGCTTGGTCTGGACATCTAAACTGTGCATTGTTGTAGGCTTGAAACTCCAGGTTGAGACTGGTGCGCTGTACAACAGACGACAGCGCAGTACGATTAATACTGGGATCTTCATGTTGAGAGGCTGCTGTGACCAGCCAAGTTGATGAATGATGAAAAGCGCATGTGAAGTTAACAAGCAGAGTAATCCCAGCAGCATGTGCAGCATCAAACTGCCTGAGGCATGTCGAATGCTGTTCAAGAACCCTCTTGCATCATGTTCCCCACTTAGGATTGTGTGATGACAGGGAATGCATCACCACGCTTGCATGCAATGACGCACTGCTGTGGCTGCGCTTGCACCAGTAACACCCCAAGGATGTGCAGTTGCAGCCAGCGATCACAATTACACTTGTACAGAGTGAGCGCCTATTCAGCTGCAGGGCATTTGATGCTGCGCACCTGTGTATCGACTCCCAAGTGCAACAGCACAACTGGTTGGCCATTTGTGTTGCTGCATGCCTCTTCCAGCATAGGCTTCTGCTCATCCAAGAACTTTGCCACCGCTGCTGCTGAAACCTCCAGCACTGTACAGCTGAGAATAACGAAGTCCTCCTTCAAAGGACTGGCAGCTGGATCGTCACTTGCAGGTTCATGACGTGGCCATTTGCAGAGGTTGCTTCCAGGCTCTGCATCTCGACTGCTAGTGGTGCAAGATGCTCTGCAAACCGGAAGGCTGTTGTGGAGGGGATGCTGGTGCTGGTTTCCTAGCCACTCAACCAGTTTCTGCGTAGGATTGCACTGCACACCGGCGAACTGTCCAAACCCAGTTATCAAGAAACGCACGGGCATGTTGGCAGCACGCTGTACCTGGTGGATGCTACGTTGAGGGCAGCAAGAATAGCAGGATAAGGCATGACACTTGCACCACAGGGCACGCAGCGTCCAGTTGACAGTTTGTTGGAGGACTGTTCCTTGAAGGATCAGGAAAGCCGGTACTTGTCAACCTTATTGACACTGACAGTGTGACCCGGGGCCTAATTTTGAAAATTCTTGTACTGATAGAACCGCGCATGGTATCAGTAATCTTTGTAGGTCAGGTAGCTACTTCGTATGGGAACGTCTCCGCTCACGAAGGGTCTGCAGAGCACATAGTTAGAGAGCGATAAGCCAGGTCAGAAGGCTGTATCCTGGCGAAGTGATCTCGTACCTGAGCCTTTTATGATGTGGACGTGCATTGGAGCCGCTGGAGATCCTTCTGCATTCATGCGCAACGCACCCGGTGTCACCTGTGCGCACCATCTGCGGGCTCCTTCAAGACAGCAGCGGCACATAGCAGCGAGCCGAGGTTCTAATGCACCACCAAGCACTCCTGCTGAGGTCAGTGATACCATGGGAGCCTGCTGGTAGCTTGGCGGCAGGGTGCCTGCTTCATCAGTCCCAGAAGCAGCAGCAGGACTATGACAGTTCTTCATCTCACCGTTCATGACCTGAATTGCAAGGCATCTTCCAGTGTGAATGACGATATACCTGCTGAAATTGAACCTTTGCAGGTGGTATCATGGGCTGAACAACAGTTTGTGCAAGAAGTGTCTCAACCTGACAACAGCATAAGCCTGGCCAAGGCCTGCCTTATTATTGCTTTGGAGGAGGAAGCGGTTGCTCAGTTACAAATGTCGCAGATGAACACCAGGTTGCTTGTAAGATGGCTGCAATCTAGGTGCTGTGTGCGTTCTACTTAGCCTCAGTCACCTTGGTATCTGTTGTGGTGTTGCGAGTACGCAGCAATACATGGTCGTATGCAAAAGACCCCATAATCTGTGCCTGCTTGCTGCTGCCGCTCAACTGCTACCTTAACAGGACATCAGCAACAGCCAGCACGTGGAGTTTGTCACGATTGGATGCACTGGCAGCGGAAGTTGTGGATGTTCTCAACGGCCAGAATCCTCAGTTGGATCCACAGTATAAGCAGCAACTGGGGTCTGCTGCAGCCAGCAGTAACTCTTCCCACTTCCTCAGGGCAGGCCCAGCAGTGCAAAATTTTGCTCAGCAGTACCCCATGCAGGCCCTGACAGCAGTCAACAGTGTGCTATTCGGGCGGCATGGATACTCTGCCTGCAATAGGTATGGTACTGCATCTGACTCACACCTGTCTGCAGTTCTGGAGAGTGGCCCTGGAAGCTGTGCAGCACTGACTGTCCTGTATGTGGAGGTGAGGGTGGACCCAGCCACATATAAAACTGTACGTGAAGGCATGTACCCCTTTGGAGCAACACGCTCAAGCAGCTGAACCAAACCAACATCATATCTGGCATGCAGTGCACATCCAGCATACATTCCAAGACAACAGACCAAACTCTCTGTGCACATCATACTGTCCTCTGCTTTTCTGTCCTATCATGGTCATCTGAGGCCAGTGGTGAATCCTGCCTGTCTTGCAGGTGTGCTTTCGCCTAGGATTGACGCTGGACTTCAAGGTGCTTGATGAGGGCCGCTATTGTCTGGTTTGGCCCAAGTCAGGCCAGCAACAGCAGCTGCTGATCGCTGCAGGAGAGGCATGTGTAGTGGATGTCTACGGCCATGGAGCACTGCTTACAGTCAAAGAGGTGAATGATGCGCTTCTTTGCATCTGATGCATCTTGTTCACAGCAAGCAGTTTTGCTTGGTAGTTGGCTGGCCTACTTGCAAGGCTGCATGGCAGGTCCTCACAGCCACCTTCCAGCATGGGCCTGACTGCCTGAAGAGTGTTGTATGAGGCCACTTGTTTGTTGTTCTCAGGTCACTGAGTTGTTTGACATCAGTCAGGATGATCTCTTTGCTGGCAGCAGTCGTCGCTCACTGCTGGCAGCTCTGCTAGCAGAGCAGCAGCATGCACACTGGTGCACAGCAGTCGGCTGCAGGCCCCAGCCAGCATTCATGACGCAGCTATCAGCAGCAACAGCAGTCACTGGCAAGGTGCGTAGCTAGTGTGGCTTGGCATGATTGGCCTTCAAGCATGCCAGCCACCGGGGTAAGCGACAACTGATGGAGCTGCGTGTGAACAGCTGACAGACCGGCCAACCTGCTGCACCTGTGCCTGGCCACCACACATGTCAGAGATGTGAGTGTGCAGGTATCGCTGCATCTTGTGGCATTCAAGCAGCATCCACAGGTTGCTGGTGCTGCAACAGGGGCCGTGGCAAGAAGCATTACCGCAGGCCACTGAGCATGCCTGCTGTTTGTTGCTGCAGGTCAGACAGCTCAATGGTGGAAGCATTGAGCGCGCGACAGCTGCTGCTCGCAAGCGGTTGCATCTGCTCCCTGGTGACATGGATGTGCAGCTGCAGCTGGCTCTGCTGTGCTATTTCAGTGGGCAGTACGAAGATGCTTGGCTTGAGCTTGGCAGCTACATTGAGGCTGTCAGGATGCTGCAGACAGCCAGTGGTGTCAGCAGCAGTGTCAATACAAGGGAAGCTGCAACTGACAAGCCAGATCCTGTGTCATCTGCTGCAGCAGCTGCAGCAAGTGTCACGGCAGCCCAGGAGATCTCAGCAGCAGAAGCTGCATCTGTGTCAAAAGCAGCTGTCACAGTGACAGCTGAGTCAGTGGATGAGTCTGAGGATGGTGAGCTATCTGATGTTCTGCTGTTGTTTGAGAAGCTGCAGTTGGAACTGATGATGGGACCAGCAACAACTCACTAGCTTATTCAGTCAAAGCCAAGACTATCAGATTGAATATTTTGTTGTGGCCACACCTCAGAAAGCAACCCACCTTGGATCCAAGTTTGGCGGTTGACAGCAACAAAAAAACATCGATGCATCTGGCTCCCGATTGCGGCCTGCCTGAGCATCAGCCATCATCAACTGCTTCAGCACAGGTGGCGCTAGGCAGCAGCTCAGGTGTGTTTCTCTGTATGTCTGCTGAGCAACTTGCACTGAGCCTGCATGACACGTCATACTGGCAATATTGCCCCAGCCATGTCAGCTAGCATCATCTTGCGCGGGACTCAACGCTGTAGATATACTCTCTCTAAGATCTCTCTCTAAGATGGCTCTGCATACCCACACTGCAAATTCAGAACTCTGTATCAGCACTTGCGGATGGTTCTGAGCAGGCTGCAATGTGTGGCTGGCAGTGAGCTGTTCATAAACTGCTCAGGCAGGAATGCACAATCGCAATGTGCTTGTGCCCTGGTTTGCTGGGAGCAAAGCTACAACATCCTATCCAGATGCTACAACACTGTTACTCAGTGCATCACTGGACCCTGCCCTGGAATGGCTGGTCTATTGCAGCTGACAAAGGTTCCTGGTACTTCACAGAAGAGAGGAGCAGACACAACAGTCTACACAGCTTTGTTAACCACTCTGTTGCATGAGGCAGCATATCTTGTGCTCTGGATTAATGCAACCAGCATCGTCACTGAGAGGCTCAGCCCTTGTACAGGAGTGTATGCAGTGGTTCCATGGCGTTGTGCGGGTTTGTACTGCGCATGTACATCTGCTGTGTACAGCAGTTCTGTACACATCTGCAGTGGCACAAAAGACTGTCAAGTGCTGGGCACCGGGAATAACGCTTGGGCCATCTCCTGCACTGCAAGGAGCGGTACTGGGGCCTGTCTTGCCATCATTGCCAGGGGCTCTGGTTTGATGTGTTCATTACGTCATGTTCAAACATTTTGTACACTCTTGTATTGCAGTTGTGGCATGTGGTTGTGGTTCTTATCCCAGGTTTGTGATCTGGCAACCTGTTGCGCTGCAGATCATCCCAGCTCTTGGTTGGGCTGCCTGTTGCAGTCTGGTCGGCAAGTCCACCCTTTCATTCATGTTGCTTTGCCTGCATCTATGACACACCCTCTTTGGCTTGGCTTTCCATAGGAATCGCCCCGCGATGTTGTTATCAGCACAACCTGCAGCAGTCTTATGCTGCAGTCCCTCTCAAGGAACCTGCCTGGCCCCTGCGCAAGCATGCAGTGACCGCCAGTGGGTGCATCCTGTTCCTTGGCGTGCTTGGAAATGTGGTGTTACTGTGCACGCTGTGCTGTTCTGTTGCCAGCAGCAACGGCACCTTGCTAGAAGTCGGCACTTGTGTCACAAGACAGCTGTTGGCCATGAACAGCATGCTCTGCTGCAATGCACAGACGTCCAGCACATGCCCGGGTGTCGCCCCCAACGCATGTCAGCTCATTTGCCATAGCATTTCAACTGCAGCATGGCTCAATCACTGTTACATGCCTTTGCTGTTTTCTGAAACGTATTTTGCAGCTGTCGTCTTGAGTGAGTTCCTTCCAGCACAGGCTGTTGTGTGTCAGTCTTTGCTGCCGTTGCAAACCATACACAAACTATACCCCCGCATTCACCCTCAGCTCGACGTGGGCTGCTGCGCACTTTTGCCTCATTGTTATTGTTATGTTTGACGCTTGTTGTGGGGCTGCTGGCAGCTGTCACATCAGCACATTGCACATCACCACACTACCACACCGTGACAGCAACAGCCACTCATTCTTGAATGCACCTGGCCTGAGGAGCTACTGATTTTCGGTGTGCTGATTGAGCATTCAAGATCCTGGCTGTACTCTCAAGAGCCGCTTGTTAGCTTGTTTCAAGTAGTAACTTACAAGAAGATGCAATGAACAATTGCACTGTGGTGGCATCAGTGGATCCCTGCTTGTCTGGACGGGGTAACTTCTCCAAGACATATATCACACATGGTAAGACAACGGTTGTGTTTTACACCTTGGAGTGCATTGATGCACTTGTGAAGATCAGGCATAGGACATCCTACATGCACGTCAATGATCACAAGCGCACTGGTGACAGTGTGAACCAGCCGCAGCGCTGCTTCGTTGCATAGCTTTACCTCCAGTGAAAAGGCACACGGCTGGGCTGCGCGCTTCTGTACATTATGAAGCTGAAACCCTGTTGTGCTGCTGTGCAAAGCACCAACAGATGACAGAACAACATGATTCATATGCTCACTTTGTAGTGCCACAGCGCACAGCAGCATGTTGTGCATGATGCATGGGCTTAAACAGGTCTACATGCAGACCTCAACCGCCAGGGGTTTCAGCAAGCGTCTTATGGACCGTCTGGCGGCAGTCACTGAAGTGCTGCTCTGTCCCTGCCCACCACCGGCTGTAGCCTGCCGCTGCCGCCGCTTGAACTGCTGCTGCTGGGCAAGCTCAAGCATCAACGCTCGAACTTCATCATCTTGCACATGCAACGCTGCAACTGCTGCTTCATGCAAACTATCTGAATCATCAGCTTCACTGCCGCTGCTACTACTGCTACTTTGACATCCGGCCAGTGCTGCTGCCGGCAGCTGTGGCTCTGTCTGCAGCTGCTGCTTGTGCTGCTGTAGCTGCCTGACCCATGTCCTGAGTTGCTGCCAATCCAGGCCATGCTGCTGCAGCAGTTGATACACTTCATGGTTGATGTCCTGCACAGGGTAACAGACATGCCAAGCAGCAGTGCTTGTTCCCTCCGCAGTACCCAGGTCAATGGAGCATGTTGTCTGCATCATTGCCTGCTGTCCTTGGCAACTGGGGTGAGAGTATACTCAAGTTACCTCCGCCTTCATCTGCTGCACACTGAGCAACCACGCCATACCACCACCACCCCTCTCAGGAGCCTCTCCCAAGTCCTAGTGCGCATGTGTCTGCTGACCTATCAGAGCCCCTCATCTGCTGTGCCACCTGTCACGTGCAACCATGCTGTATGTGCAGGCTGCAGCACAGCAGCAGCTGCCTGGACCCTCATACCTGGTCATTGGTGAGTAATCCATCTATCCAGTACTGCAGCTGCTGCTCCACATTAGTGTCGGTGAACGGTAGGTTGTTGCGTTCTGATACTGTAACAGCCTCTGACAATTTGCTGAGGTCCAAGGTGTCAAACTCCACACGAAACAGCTTTACAACCAGGGCTTCCTGCCTGCGGCGGCCCTATATCAAGTGTTAGCAGGTGTCACGACTTCAGCATGTTCCCTCTCACTACAGCAACTCCCCTGCACTCATGTAGGGTCAACATCGTGCTTAATACACTGCACCTCTCCTATGCTGACCTGTGCACTGCCAGCGAAAAGATACCACCTAGCACGTCGTTGAGTCTGACGTAAGTTGTGAATCGCAGGCACAACACGGTAAAATCTGGTGTTTCTTCTGGTGGCCTGTCAGCTGATAGTGAAGTACCTGGTTGGTTGGAGGTATGTCCATTGCAGCTTTGATCTCCTTGATCTGCTCTTCTGAAAGAAGATGTGATACAGCTTGCAACTGCTTGCCACTCATCTTGCACAGTCCATGTACAATGTCCTGCAGCTCTCTCTCTGCCAAGACAACAAGGCAGCAGCAGTTAGGCAGAGCAATGCCTGGCATGCAGGCTCACACGGCTTGCTGGACTATAGCTTGAGCAAAATCGTCTATTAGGTAACACCGGCACGATACCAATACACATGTGGGGCGGCAGCTGCAGTACTGGCTGCCTCAGTACGCACGTCGTGCCACACCAAACACACGCGTCTGCGCTACATTCGCAGAAAAAGCATGCGTACTATGGTTGCCACTTACCTTGTCGTTTCTCAATAGCCCGGTTTCGCCGGCCCTGCTGAGGTTGCTTGACTCGTTTGCTCTCGGCAAAGCTGAACGATGCGTGTACTGCGACTGATGGCCGACTTCGCGTACGATGAGAAGCTTGAGGTGCTCTGACAAAGTCTCTCAGCATCATTGCGCAGCCTATGCTGTGCAGTTGCAGGTAAGAGGGCTGCAGCTGCCTGCGCGGCAACTAGAGGATAGACAGCTTACACAGCAACGCTTACGGTACATGTCATAGTGAGACAGATGTCAAGAACATTCCTCATCATTGAATTCATCCACTTGAGGATCCAACGGCCACACATTCATGCAGCTGCTAAGCCCAAGTTGCACTAGGCCCTGTGCTGCCGTGCTGTTGCTGGCAGGTCGGTGTCGCCGCACCACACAGACCTTGAACAACCCTGGCACTCCAGAACCTAAAGTTCCTCGTTAGTCAGGAACGAATGCGGCACATCCTCACGTGCCTTCACCAGCACAGTCAACATCTTGTTCACTGGCGTTGGCACGCTCTTGACAGCCCCTTGACTAGCCACAAATCCGTTCAGATAATCCACCTCAGTATCCGACTTACGCACAATATCCTGCAGCATGGAGTTGTAGTTGGTGGAGTTTATCTTCACGACATGGTGCACCTTGCTGAACAATTCCTCCTCGTCCTCTGGCAGCATGTCCCCAAACACCTGCTTGCACTCTGAAATGACCCCCTGCCAGACGTTGGCAGCATGTGAGCTGGCAACCAAGCCGCCATTCCTGCAGTGCAGCAGCGCTGACAGGGGGTTTGCGCAGCAGTTCACCAACAGCTTCAGCAGCAGCTGGTGGTGCAGCTGTTTGGGGCTGAGCTGAGTGTTTGGATGCAGGGCCTGCAGACTGTTGAGCAGGGCCAACATGTCTTGGACCATCTGCTGCTTCTGCTCTGCAATACCATGTCGACACTCTTGTTGTAGATGTGACAGATCACTGCCATCGTCATTGGTCGTGCTGCTGTTGACCTGCTTTTCCACAGCCCCTGCTGCTGCTGCTGCTTGCTGTGCTGACTCCTGCAGCTCTTCTGAGGGCAGCCCAAACACGCAGGTGCCTTGACCACTTGATCCATGCACCACATGAAACGCAGCTGTGCGATATGCACCATGCGTGGTACTGCCCAACAGAAAAGCTGGCCTGCTGTCAACCTGAGGAAACAGCTCCTGAACTGCCTGTGTGTACACCCCCAACACACCATTCTGCAGCAGGACAACTACGCTGTCATTGCTGAGCCTATGCTTAACAGCTGCCAGAGCTGGAATAGCATTGTTGGCCTTGGTGGTTAGGATGAGATGCTGGATATGTGGCTGTCCATGCTGACTACTACTGCTCCCATTCCTGCTCTCCACGTTCACGGCAGGTGGTGCAAGGGCTGCTACTTCTGCTGCAACCTTCTGATGTCTAGATATGTATGCTCCATCTGCTGTGCGCTCGTCCACTGTTATGCAGTTGTCCAGTTTGAGCAAGGTGGCCAGGTGAGCTGGGCTGCGCAGCAGGAGAGTGCAGGGGACACCTACAGAACAAGCAGTGCCGTGAACTGAGCTGAACCGCCAAATATCTAGCTTGAGATCTGTTGATTAATCTTCTGCTGTACAAGCTTTATGTCGGAACTCTTTCAGCTGGTCAAGGGCATGTGGTGTGGTTATGCATGCTTATCGCTATTAGCTATGCGCCCTTGATACTGCAACAACAATGGTAGAAGTGATACAGCATGTTCTGTCAAGGTTATCCAGGTATTTTTAACAATGATGGCCTTGGTCGGTTCATCATTCATCTTGCATCGGCGCTGTGTGAAAGCAGTGGTGGGTTATATGGAGTTGCCATTCCCTGCAGCTGGAGGTTGCAGCATAGTAGGCCAGACCCACCTGCTGCGGCTATGTGACGAGCAAATAATATGCCGATGGATCCGGCTCCCAACACATAAACGCGTTTCATCTCGGCGCAAGGGGTGGTTGTGTCCAACCGCAGCAGCAGCAGCAGCAGCAGTGTAGGGCAGGAAGAGACCCAGCAGCATATGATGACGGATTACATCTGGAAGCATGGGCAGTATACTCAAGCTTCAGGATACGATGCAGGCTTCTAAGTGCGCGTTAGGCATTTGGGCGGGGAGCATGTTACTCGGTGTGAGTTCTTTAAACTGCAACACAATGTGCTCTCCGCCAGTCGATAATGCAGCTACAGTTTGTTGAGATCGCAACATTATTCAATGGACGTTTGAGCAGCACGCTCGCAACGTTAACACTCTCGGCAAGCTGCAAGGACGATGCGAGTCCACAAGCACGCTCGTCAGAGCACTAAATATGTTCGAGAGCTGCCAGATTTCCATGTGCCGAGGTTTCAGCACCCGCTCATAAGCTCACAACACCAACCTACTACGAAACAGTTGCGAGCCTTCCCTCCTGGATGTGCAGCCTACAGGCAGGACCAGCCAGTGCATAGAAGCAGGACAGCAGTTTCCAAACTCTTTGCTGCACCTGATGCCAATGTCACTGTTCAAGAATCTTTGCTGGGTGGGTGCTGCAGATGAGCTGGCAGTAACTGATGCTGTACTATGCTGCAGCGATGGAGATCCCCAACTCCCAGCTCGGATGTGGCAGAGCCGCCACAATAGTCTTTGTCAACCGCCCTTGGATGATGCATTGGGACTCAACCTTATTCACTGTTCATCCCCAGTTCCCTCCTGCACATACAGCAAGAAAGATGCAATCGCTGCCAGTGCTGATTGCTTTTGGATGTCCTGTATCACTGCAGACTACATATGTGCTGGACCTCTGCTCAAAGCAACCGGCATCACACATGAGCAGGTTCAGCAGCAACTTTCCACCTGGCAGAAGTTGGGCAGACTGCTATCACAGCAGCTGGGCTTTCACCACGACAGCATGGATGCAGTGCAGAGGTGGGAAGCACCCCATACTGACTGCTCTCTTCACTGTAGAGCTCTTGTCTTCAATGAATACCTGCCATATGCTGCTCAAGCACACACTCCTAGTTGCTCAAGCGCACACTGCTGGACAAGTAACAAAGGAGCAACAGGTGCATGATGGTATGCAGCAGTGCGCTGTTGGCAAGCTACAGTTTATATCTGCTGCAGGCGGTGACAAGTGTCTGCCTGCTATCAGCACAATCTGTGCTTATGAAATGCAGGGCGCGTGTGTATCACTACTACCTGCCAGTTTTCTTCTGGGTACAGCAACAGATGCAACAGCATCAAGAGGCCCTTAGAGGGAAACAGGCAATACCACCACTAGTGGTGAGCAGACATACAGACATGTGTCACTTCAATGATGTAGGCTTTCATGCAGTTTTGAGGCAATCATTGCCTTGGCAGCGACGCTGGGCACAACATCTGCAACACATGCACTCCCTCAACGGGCAGTACCCACTCATCTGATGGGATTGCAGTACTGCAGTAATCATGCAAGAACATCATTGTATCATGGTGACCCCTTGCAATGACGTGCAGCTTGGCATCAGTGCCCCTCAGGGATGTGGCAAGTCAACACTGGTGGAACAGTTGGAGCAGCTGTTCTCACGGCTGGGAGTGGGTGTTGCATCAGTGTCAATTGATGACTTCTACCTCACTAACGCAGGTAAGGCCAAGTCCCAGTTGCCTGTTGGGCTCCTGTCTGTTTCTGTGTGCCTTGTTAGCTGTATCACAGCTAGGACTGGGTGCATCGATCATGCCGCGGTCCCAAGGTCTGATGTTTCATCATGTAGCTGTCATCTCATCTTGTGCAGTGCTCCTGCTGTCTCTCAGGTCAGACAGCCTTAGCTGCAGCCAATCCTGGCAACCGCTTGCTAGCACTGCGTGGCAATGCTGGCAGCCATGACCTGCAGCTGGGCAGCCAGACGCTCCAGCAGCTCCGGCAGCTCACACACAGACAAGCAACTGCCAAAGTGCCAAGGTGCGTGAGTGTGTGCGTAGCTGGTCAAGTTGTTAATCGTGACTGCTGACCTGTTTTGCCAAGCTAGGGCATGATGGGGCAGCATCAGGTTGATCAAGTTATCGGACTTTGTGTTGTAGAAGCCAATCCAGCACACTTCAGGTGTACCAGAGTAAACTGATCAATGCTTATCTGATCACATGACGCCCTCAGGTATGACAAGTCTGCATTCCAAGGGCGAGGTGATCGTGCAGACCCATCCTGCTGGCCTGCTGCGATGGGACCCCTTGACCTGGTGTTGTTTGAGGGCTGGATGTTGGGGTTCAGGCCTGTGGGAGAGGCGGCAGCGGCAGTGGAGGATGCCCTGCTTGAGGTTGACAGGCAGCTGGCAGCCTATGAGGCAGCCTGGGACAGCCTAGTCGACTCATGGCTGGTCATCAAGATAGCTGACCCTCAGGTGCGACAACACAAAGCTGTTTTCAGCCAGCAGTGCACATGATTTGTAAGCTCAGAAGCAGGAAGACCTGCAATTGCAGATCGCCGCTCTGATGATACTGCTCATGCTGCATGTTAGCTTCCATGAGCAGGGCTTGACATTTATCACAGAGCTTGCAAGTAGCAGTCATGCAGCGTCTGTCATGAAGTCAGCAGGGCTGTGGCACACTTGCCACTAGTCCCATGGATCGATTCCAACAGCACTCTTTCAGTCAACTTTCACTCCATACGGGCCACCGGGTGCTTGCCGCTGCCAATGCTGTGCCGCAGTGGGTGTTTGGCTGGAGATTGCAAGCTGAGCAGCGCATGCGTGCAGCGGGCAAACCCGGCATGACAGATGAGCAGATCGCAGACTTTGTGTCACGGTACATCCCAGCATACAAAGCGTACCTGTCCGGGCTGTATGAAGCAGGGCCAACCACTGCCCGTGCCGGCCATACGCTGATCATTGAGGTTGACAAGGAAAGATGTCCTGTACCGCAACAGCCAGAGCCACTGCGATTATAACAGATGATCATTGACTCTGGGATTAGCTTTCCAGTGTTTGAGTGGGTCATCAAGCCCTTGTTAGGTTGTTTTCAGACTGTAATAACATAAAAAAATGACGTCACTTGAGTTCCCCTCAGCGTGTCCTGTTGCCATATTCCCCAGTAGGCTGCAGCTGCTGCGCTGTGTCCATCGTCAGAGGGTCTCATGCATGCAATGCAAGTGGATTAGATCATGAACAGGCACAAACAGCTAGCAACATGGCCCCCTTGCCTTGGTCTCGCCGTTTGACCGCTATATCCTAGGCTGCGCCCATCACTGCTGCCATCCTCCATCATGTCAATCACCTGGAAAAACTAGCCGTAGTGTCAGTATACTGATGTACGTACATCTCATCATTGATCATCGTGTTGTCTAATATGGTCATCAAGTCCTTGTGTACTGCGCAAGTATATGGAAGCAATCCGTACCTGATACTTGAAGCTGGCAGCACATGTGTGCACATCTGATGCATTACAATGGAAAGGGTCCAGCGACTTGTTGAGCTCAGTGTACACCTGTTCAACATCGATGTTCATCCCAATAAATATCATCCCAACGTGGGGTGCAGCCCAGTTTCAGAAGTGGCCTCAGACCTTATCAGTAAAGATGTGGATGCATGTAAGATAGATGCAAATGTGTCTGTTGGTTTTTGTTCATCTGAAAAATTCGTTGTCCGTCGTCGGTGTGCACAGACCGTCTATGATGACTGTACAGATAGGCATGGCTTGCTGAAAGTGACTTGCGCTAAGGGCCACCTGAGGCAACTGCTCTACAGGTACAACAAAGTGGCTACAGTCAAGTTCTGAAGCTTCTCCAAGCGGGAAGTGCAAATCGTGGCTGGCAACTGCGCACCTGCTGCAGGCACTTGCTGGCTGCAGGATCGTCATGGGAGGGCTATGACAACGTATTCACCTTATGAGTCTGGTTTAAAGACATCTTTTTAGAGCATTTGCCAAGGGCTCGTATGAGACCTTGTATGTGCAAACTTCAGCAAGCGGGACGGCAGCATGTGTGAGCATCATCACCGGCGAGGCCTTCTGCTTCTTGGTAGGTTCATTGGTACTCGGTATCAATGTCCAGGCATGCAGGTATTGTCTGCAAGACGTAGACTTCACAAGAGCATGTGCGTGCAGCTGCAGCCCATTGACTCCGTATTTTGAAGGAGGCCTTTACGGTGGCTGATACCGGTGTATGCCTTCGTGACCTGCAGTGATTGCAGCTGCTGTATGCTTGCGCGTTGGGGCACAGTTCGCACAGCAAGTGGTGGATGCAGGCGTGTATAACCAGCCAGTCAATGCCACAACAGCAGCGGCAGCAGCAATGCTGGCGGCAGCCAAAGTGCCTCCAGGCACTGCTGCAGAAGCAGACAAAACTGCTTCGTCCAAAGTGGCCAGTCTTCAGTTTTACCAGCTGGGAGTTCAGTTGCCTTCTTGTCCAGCCTCCAATGTACTAGTCACCAATGATGGTGTCCCAGAGAACTGGGGCGATCTGTCAATGAAGGAGCAGGTCACTCACCCCGCCAATGCACTCATCATACAAATGGCATACGCAGGTACATTGAAGCCAGCACAACGGTTGTGAGTGCAAGCATGTGCTGAGTGTGGCCAGTGTAGGCTGTGCTAGGTCTGCTGAGGGCTGCAGGAGCAGTGGGTGTTGACAGTGCCAGCACATGCCATTGCCTGCTCATCAGCCCTGTTGGAATGCTGCATCATCTGTGAAAGAAAGATTATAAATGCCTGTCACAGTGTGGAAAGATGATCCTGCCAAACAGATGGGCAGCTGCCTGGGTGCCATGGGCATTGATGTGTTGAGCATTCAGTCCATCAATGCAAAGGTGTCCCCGTATGGCGGCACCATGACGGCCCTAGTGATGCGGGCGGGCAACAAGGCGGTGTTTGTCGCATTCAGGTGAGCAGGTTGGTGTATCATCAGCTTCTGGAGTGCGACATCAATTTGTTGGATGCTTGTTGATGCACTCACAACAGTCTCATTGCCTCAGCCATTCGAGCCTGACACGGGGCACCATCTGAGCGTAGATACTTGTACTTTACTACCTGTGTAAGCCAGCCATCTTGCACTGCTTGTGAGTTGGCATCACATGACATGTATGGCGTGCAACTCGCCCAGTTATCCCAATTGCATTCATGAACAGCAGCAGGTTTTCCTGCTGAGCCCCTTGTTGTGGCTGAGCGTGTTTCAAGGGATCCATTGCACCATGGTGCACAGAAGCCTGCAGTGAAATGGGTCTCTTGTGCTGCTTCTGACCAGTGCTGGAATGCTGACATGTTCCCATGCAGGGGCACTGACTTTGATGATCCTGGTGATATTCTGGTCGATGCTGACTGTCATCACACCAGCAACATGCGTGCACTGTTTGGTGGACAAGGTAACATACGTCTACACAGTGGCTTCTTCAATGCCTGGCAAACCCTGGAACCACAAGTGTCAGCAGCAATTGACAAGCAACTGGCCCAGGTGAGGCTCTTGCAGTCTAGCACTGCTACTGACCGTCCTTGTGGCCAGGTGTGCTCATGCGCATTGCAACCCTCCTTCCTCACACTCTTGCTGCCACAAGCAGTAATTCTTCTGTAAGGCACCAGCACACACAGAGGATAGAGTACTAGACCCCCAATGGTCACTAGACCAACTTATCCATTCAGTCAAGTGCCTGCTCTGGGGGGTGTCACATACAGCTGCACGCAGCAGAGCACTTATGCTGACACCTGTGCATGTACTGACAGGTGACCGGGCCAAAGCGTGTGTACTTCATTGGCCACAGCCTTGGTGCATCCCTAGCTGCCATAGCTGCGTTAAAGTATAACCACCTGTGGGCCGGCACAGGCTCTGAGGTGTCGGGGGTGTGGCTGTTTGGTTGTCCAAGGATAGGCAATGCTGGTTGGCAGCGGGAATACAACAGGCAGCTGCTACGGAAAACCCTCAGATTCAGTGAGTCACTGCTCTCAATAGCCCTGGCTGCCATGTAGCTCCAAGTGACTGCTGTTGCAGCTGGGAAAAGTCTATCCAGCACTAAGAAGTTTGCCTGATCGAGTTCCTGCCCTCATAACCGCACTTCAGGAGAGATCCTTTAGCAGATGAACATGTTGTTTCGATGCCAGATAGTCACATGCCAGATAGTGAATGAGACTCTCTGCAGCGCAAGTGGTTAATCAAGCTGCCAGCTTGATGACTTGACTAGCGTGCAACGGTTGCATGCTAGTGAAGGCAGACTTTAACTAATGCTTCAAGCAGACTGTTTGACTCACCTGATGTACTTGATTCTGCAGGTAATTTTGCAGACTTTGCAGCCAGGCTTCCCATGACAACTCAGTTGTGTCCCCTTACAAATCTGAACGGCACTTTCACATTTGGTCATATTGGCAAGTCTGTACTGCTCTGCCCCAACCGGCTCAGTGGGCTTGTCAGCTGGCAGCTTCAACCGCGGGGTTCAGAGAAGCTTGACTGCACTGCAGCACCAGATCTGCCAGACCTGACGATCAAGACCCACTGGCTGGGATCTTACTTGGATGCCTGGAGGAGGGGAGTGGCAGCAGCCACTGGAGATAGCCTTGCCCACAGTGTGCAAGTGGCCAACACAATCTGTGCTGAATGCAGCGGGTTCTACTTGGACCAAAATAAGCAAGTCAACATGCCAGCACGCGGTGGTGGCCCTGTGACCTGCAGTGCCACTGCCAGCTGCAATGTCAGAAACTCCTGGGATGCGGCTGCTTTGGTTGACGCCACATATGTCAAGCTTTATAGTCCATTGTCTATCTGTCTCGGTTACATGTGCACTTGACAAGGAGCTATGCGTCTGAACAGCCTTTCCAGTACACTAGAGTGTGTGTCATTTTGTCCAGTTGACAGGCGTGGTGGTGTGACGGTGTGACATTCCTTTCTGCTGCACAAGCAGACACCCCATGTCCTTGGTAGCACCCAGTGGCCCTACACCATTTCTACAACCCAATAATGCCTTGCTGTGCTGCCTCTTTGCAGCCCAGCTAAACCTGATATGGCTGCTTGACTGAGGCGGGAAAGCATCAGCACCAATAAATGATTTGCATTGCATGCAATCCTCTGCTTAGTCGGTGCTGACTCAGCTCAGCAGTGTTGAGTCAACTGGCAGTCCCATCATGTAAGCAGTGCTTCGCTGCAGCACATACATACAACCGTCATGGATGCAGGGTATTGCAATGTCCTGCCGCCAGAAAACAGCCTAACAGGCGTGTGACCATATGGATGCATCCAAAGGAGGAAGTGGAATGTGACAGAGGGAAATCCTTGATAACTTATCGGACTTGTCATAATCGCCAGCAGCAGCCTGCTGCTTTCGACTCTGCCCGTCTGTAAGATGGAGGCTGTGCATTTTCTACTCAGGTGCATGAGGCACGACAGGTTAGACTGCTCAGACCTTGCTGAGCTTCAGCACTGATCATTGATGAGTGCTCTGGTACAAGCATCCGATGGCAGGCTGCCACTCAGCACACTCGTGTGGCACACTCTGGAAACCTCCAACCTCTGGTCCTTGTCAGAAGCCCCCGATCCTGGTCAGTTCCCTGTCTGACTGTGCTTCTGTCGAAAGTTCCATCTGAAGTTGTCAGATCCTGGTCCAACAGATTGTGCATCCGAGGAATCACACAATCGTCCCCAAAAGGTGAATGTGCACTTTCATACATCCACATCATGGACCACGAGTAAAAGAGATAGTGCCACGCAACAATAGATGAGCTGGCAAGTGAAGTAACATGCGAGACAAGTACTATCTTGAGCCCCGCCGACAGTACGGCGCCGCCAATGCCGTATAGCGCCGTCACTGCCACACTAGAGTACTCTGGCCAGAAACATGGAAGTACTGTTTACTGATTGCAATCACTGCACGTGGTGACCACATGACGTGGGAACTGGGATCAATGTGTAATTTGTTGACCCGATTTGACGTCATTCTGAACACAAACTCGTACTGCCGTATTACTACCGTCAGTCAAGGCCATCCACAGACAATGGATTGCAGAACCATGTCATGGCAGCGACAGCCTGGTTGAACTACAGCGCTACATGAGGCCACAAGAGGCAGCAGCTGAGGGCACCAGCAGTCAGCAAAACAGTAGCAGACTGCCGTTCAGTACACAGTCTCTCAAACGCAGCCATGCAAAGTGCAAAATCAGCCAAGGCCGCTGATGGTAAGCAGGTAATGCATGTGACCGCTTCTGCCGCTGCTGCTTATGTTGAAGCCCCAGGCAGTACTGTGGCGCCGTGTAAGTGGGTGATCAGTTGTTGTCGGCAGCTGTGGCACACCAAACCTCCTGCACTGGCAGCTCCCAGGGGGTCTTGTCCGCAGTAAAGCACACATTGGAAACAATGACCCGCTCCGCAACCGGGTTGCTTCAGCATACCGCTTCCAGTGCGTTTTCGCAGCGGGCTGCCCGTATGGGAGGTTTGCCGCAGCTGGATCCTGGGCTGCCGGCATACCTGTTGCCGGCAACATCAGATGCCGTCAGCCCGTGCTGCCGGCATCCCCAATGCCACAACACATGTGGCACAGGTTCAACAGCTCCAGAATAACATCCCTGAAATCACTTGCTTTCACCCCCAGCTGCTGCTGCTGCTGCTGCCAGCTTCTTCATGAGCACTTTGTTCATCAGACCTGGATTGACCCTTCCTTGACTCTCTTTCATGACCTGCCCAGTGAAGAACCCAGCCAGTTTGGTCTTGCCTGCACAGTACTGCTCCAGCTGCTTGGGGTTTGCCGCCAGAACAGCATCAACCATCCCCTCCACCGCTGACTCATCTGCAGTGGCACAGCAGCGCGGACACGGGCAGATATTTGCCAACAAGACGTGAAAACATCATCTCCATACTGCTAGCACAGCATGGCGGTTGCATGCGCTGCCAGCTCTGCTTTTCCTGATAAAAGCTGGGCTGGTGACCATGTTGTGCAACACATGAACTCTTTGGGCCTGAAAGAAAAAGTTCTGGAGCTCTCTTTGCTTGCCCACAAGCAACCTACACCAATATAAACAACCACGTAGATTGGCAGAACAGCACACACCTGATATCTGCACCAATCCTTCTTTCTCCACAAACACCCTGACTCCCTGGTTGCCCTGACCCTCCAGAAGCCTTGGCAGCACATCTTTGGCGATCTTGCCGCTGATGATTCCCTCATCAATCAAGCTGATCATCTCAGCAAGGGCAGCAGGAGTCATGGACAGACCATCCATGGACATCTTCTTCTCCTGGACAATCATGCAGCAGCAAGTGGCAACACGCAGGATGTCATTACATGTTGAGCATGACCTTGGTTTGCTCACGTCTGCTGGCGCAACTGATGTAGAACAGCAAGCTGAGTACGATATGTACAAAGTCTTAGTCAATTTTGACATGCTGTCACCCGACAACATGCTGCCACTGCAGGTAAAAGAATTGGTTGATTCATTCTGTTTCTTGAATTCAAGGATGGAACCAGGCAGATCATTATCTACCTTGCAGTGTGCCATGATGTCGCCCATGATCCAGTTTGCTGCTGCCTTTGCTGGTGCTCCGGCTGCCATGGTTGCGTCAAAGAACTCAGCAGTTGCCAGTTCATCTGCCAGGATGAGCACATCAGCACGTGGGAGGCCGAGGGCCAGGTAGCGCGCACGCTTGGCAACAGGCAACTCAGCCATGCTGGCCTGCTCAGCACCAGCAGCATGCACACACTGTCACTCCAGGGTTGCAAGCATGACGCCAGTGTTTGATTGCGTTCTTCCGCTGGAGTGCAACACCCCTCACCCCCAGCAACAGGTGACATTCCATGCGTATGCAGGTTAAACTGAAGCCGTATAGATATAGGTTGTAGCACACTACCTCCTCTGTGTAGGCTATCATCACCTTGATGTCCTCTATCTGCTGCTCAGTGATCTCCAGGTCTGGCAGGTCTGGTTCTGGGAAGTACCTGCAGACATATGTCCAGCAGGACAGCCGGCAGAGGGCAGAGCAGCTTGTGCGGGAATGGCCACCGGGAAGGTGTGATGGTGAAAGCTTCACTGATTGATTGATTGATCAATTGACAAATCAACAACAGGTTTAAGTGGGTGAGTAGCGGAACTGCAAGTTACACACCCCTGAGTCGCTGAAGAGAAGGCTGTGCTGCACTGCTCAGCTGGGAGCCCCACCTGTAGTCAGCTAGTCCCTCTTTGGTCCGCATGCTGGTGGTCTCCTGGCGAGCCTCATCCCACAGGCGGGTCTCCTGCACCACCTCTGACCCGCGACCAGCTTGACACAGAGACACCTGCAGGGTGATGGGATGTACTGGTGTGGTTACAGCAGGTAGCCACGGCCATGACATAATTCTGCACCCTGGCAACACAGTGAACCAGGTATGAACACCTTGCAGACAGGTGCAACTCTGGGGCTTTTTCTGAGAGCCTTTCTTCCTGTATCTCCACAATCCCCCCAGCGCACATGAAAGACAGTACATGCTTTCAACCGAGTACTGCTCACCACTGTTGCGACGCCAGCCGCAGCTGATTGGCAAGGCCATGTGCAATCAACCACCAGGCACAATCATGTACTACTCGCTGCAGTGTGGCCATGGATTATCGAGTGTGCAGCCCAACACAATCCATTATGAACATGGTCGCTGCTTACCTGCCGCTCAATTTCAAACTCAATTGCTTTCTGCATGTTGCTGAAGCTGTTCATGTTCTTGACTTCCACCTTGGTGCCAAATCTTTCACTGCCCTTGGGCCGTACACTGATGTTCACATCACACCGCATGCTGCCCTCGGCCATGTTACCTGACACACACACACACACAGTAGACTTACAACAGCAGGTACCATGACACCCACGGAGCACGCCATGAAGCAGCTACCTAACATGTGGAGTGACCAGGGTCACTCCACATGACAGTTGACCACAACCACCAGCTCATGAGACCACCACAATAGCCGTCAGGAGCTGGTGCTTTCAGAAGGCATTATGGACATTGGCCCACAGCTGCAGCAGCCACATGCACTGCTGCTGCAGATTGGTAAGGAACCCCTACAAACTGCTCACCATCAGATATCCCAAGGAACCGGCATATTCTGCGCAGCTCAGCGCCGTACGCTGCTGCATCCCTGGCACTGCGCATGTCCGGCTCACTCACAATCTCAAGCAGTGGGACACCTGTAGACCATGACAGCAGACGGCCACAGTCAGACACTCCCCACACACAGATGTGCGGAGCAAACAGGTACTGTCACAACCCACAGCAGCACCACGCCTCACATTCAACAGAGCCCACACAGCACTAAGGACTCCTGCAGGTGCTATTCAGACAGAAGTACTGCATGAGCAGTGTCCTCCAGCCAATGCCAGCCAACAGCAGCAGCTGCCATTGCACACAACACCCGGCTCATTCTGTTGTCAACCTGCTCTGTTGAAGTCCACCAACGTGTGTGAGCTGCCGCTCAGGCTGTCAGCTCCTCCATGGACATTCTTGCCGGCGTCTTCCTCCAGGTGTGCTCGCGTGATGCCAAAACGTTTGGTGCCTTCAGATGTGTCCACCTCAAGGTAGCCGCTGCTGCAGACGGGAATGTCATACTGGCTGATCTGGTACCCCTTGGGCAAGTCAGCGTAAAAGTACTGCTTCCGGTCAAATTTCGACCTGCATACACCCAGTGCAGATGTGGATGCTCCTGTGTTGACTCTCCTACATTGTGGAGTGATCTTGGCTTGCGCCACAATGTACTATTGCTTGGTAGGCAGCTGCTGCACATAGGCTGCTGATCGAGTGTTCAACTTTATGTTGCTAAGCTCACCTGCGTGCTACGTTTGCATTGAGTGCAATGCCAGCTTTCACTGCCAGGTTGACTGCCTCGTGATTCAACATAGGCAGAGTTCCCTGCAGGTTGCAGCCAAACAGATAATATGCCACCAGCATTACTGTCAATGTTGGGACACAAATGCTTGCACACAGAAACAGGCACAGTAAGTCTGTCGACACATCATGTCTGTCATCAGCGCCTCTCGATCATTGCCAACCATCAGCAATTCACACCATGCTGCATGCTGACTGTTGTGATGCTATCACTGACGTTACGTCACTGCCAGGCTACAAGCATGCATGAGGTAATATATGCATTGTTTCGTCGTGAAGGTGATAGGACACATCCCAGGCTGTTCTTGTGCATACATCTGCTGTGTTCTGCCAGAACGTACCGGATGCCCCATGCACACTGGACATATATTCGTGTTTGGCTCATCACCATAGTTATTAGCACAGCTGCAGAAAGCCTTTGTGCGCGTCATGAGCTGCACATGAGTCTCAATGCCAATGACTGCCTCATACTGTAAGAGTGGACAGCCGCAGCAATCGGGGCTCGATAACACCAATGAAGTCTGGGGCAGCCAGGTGCGAGTGGTGATGATGGCATCCACATTGACCACACTCATGACATGCGTTTTCTGGGCACTGCTGCCATACTTGCAGTACGCAAAAGAGTGCTTTCACAGTTGTTGTATGCTGCAAGAGTAAAGGAACTGATAAATGATCGCATTGCTCGCGCAGCTCTGATGCAGCAGAACTGCGAATTAAGGTTTGAGAACGGCTGTTAACCTGTGCATACCTCTTGGGCAACAGCTGCTACAGTGGGTTCTGAGGTTGCAGCCACATGGCACACATGACGCTGCCTGGCGGCAACCACTTGGCCAGATCCAAAGCAAGAGTCTAGATGTAGTGCTGGATTGCAGCGAGAGCTTCTTGATAAAGTGCCTTCTGGCTGTATCCTAGGCCTGACATTTGAAAGCAGATGGCCAAACACGCATTGGCCTGAACGCAAAGCCGGGGACTTCAGTAAGCCCCCACAACTCATTTCAGCAGGCTGCTGGCAATGCAAGTTGTGCGCGAGGGCAGTACTGCTGCGACACTAACCCCACTGACGAGTCCAAAGGCGCCGCAATGCATCACCAGTCCTTTCACACTTATAAAATTCCCATGCCACTATCAGCGAGGGTACTTTGCTTCCATTTGGACCTGTTACAAAGGCTTGTCAGTAAAGTGTGGGCGTAGGAGAAGGCGGACTTGCTCAAACCCCTAGGCGTCTCGTTTTTTTGGCCAGCCTTAATGAGGGGCTTTATCGACAGTTGGCCCCTTGGTTAGAAAACATCGCAGTTAGCCAGCTTTTGCCACGCGTATGCAGTGAGTTGCCAGAGACAGGTACACAATTGTGAACGCTAAAAAATCAAAAACGTCTTGCGTAAAAGAGATAAGACCCCTGTCAAGCAGTGTAACCCGTGGTCTCTTCCTACATCAACATCGCACGCATGTCTGCCTTCCTCTGCTGCTGAGTTATGGCAGGAGCTCAGCTGACATGCAAAAACACAAAAAAAGCACTGATGGACTTGTAAGTTGTCAAAAGCCTATTGGAGCTGGTGGTCGCTGCTGAGGTCCCGGAGGCAGGACATCTAGTTACCCCACATGGCGAACAGGACATACACGTCTGCGTTCAGCGCTCTCAGGGTAAGTAACCTAAGCTTTAATATATGAGTGGTGCTATGGTGACATATTTATCCAGGTGTGTGCTCACTACTCACTTGCTGTGGCACGAAGTGTGCTGGCCGTGTTCGGCAAGCGCAATGACAGCACCTGTTTGTGTGCAATACTGTGTGATAACTGGGGCAGAGCATAGGCTGCTAGTGCTCCACGACATGTGCACTGCTTTTGTCCACACTGTTGTGGATGGGCTAGGGGGTCTTCCTCCAAGTACCTTCTTGAAAGCAGCAGACACCTGTCACCTGCACTGATGCTGTCTCTTTTGCTATTTCAGGCAACAATGGAGGTTTGCTCTGAGAAGGTCAGTGAGGCGTACTCGAAACCCCTCACTGACCTTGAAATATACACGGGGGAGTTGCCACCTGGCCACCGGCCTACAGACAGGCGTCAGCGGTGCGTCGTCACTTGGGCACTGGGCATCTGCTGCGTATGAATGAGCACAAATGAGCCTAGACATATAGATATTTGCCCGGTGAGCAGCAACAGCCTACCAGATGGCTGCAGGTTGCTGCCATAATGCAGCCTAAGGCCAGGGTCCTTTCCCAACACTGGCTGCATACCCTGGCTGCTGTGCTGCTGCTGCATGTTGTTTCATCCAACTGTGCCGCAGGTACTACGTGACTCAGCATCATGGTGATATGATAGTCGCCCTGCCTGGCACCACACATCCCCTGGATTGGTCATCTAACCTGCGAGTGAACTACACGCCGGTAGATGGCCAGTCAGGTGAAGGTGGGCTAGAGGACCTGGAAGAAATGCCATGCGCACATGCAGGCTTCTACTTCAGATCAGAGACAGTGCCCAGTGTCCAGCTACTGCAGTTGGCTGCTGACAAGGGATGTCGACTGGTATTTACAGGCCATAGCTTAGGAGGTGCTGTAGCAAACTTATGTGCACTGACAGCATTAAATGCACAGAGGAGGGCACTGGCAGCAGCATCAGCAAGCACGCCTGAAAGTGAGGCAGCAGTCAGGTGTAGCAGTAACAATGCTACAACGCCTCAGGTTTGCATCCGGTTGCCAGCAAACAAGTCCATATCAGAGACAGCAGCACAGTGTGGCGACGATCACAGCTGTTGCAGCAGCAGCGCTGACTTCCTGCTATCACCTCAAGCAGCATTGGTTGAAGTGTTGGCCATCTCATTTGCCTCACCAGTATTTGCAAACGCTGCCCTGGCACGTTTTATTGAGGCTAATGGCTGGGAGGAATGCTTTGTCAACCTGGTAGTACCTGGTAAGGCAGACAGGCGTGTCCTGTGACAGACACCAACAAATTTGCTGAGCTCAATCCAGCGTGTGCTACATTATATCTCTCTACAATGATAAGGCCAGGTGCCTGCAGTATTGGATACTGTTCATGCCTGTGCAGTGATTGAAGGTAACCTTGCACTCCAGTTGCAATTGCATGTGACAGGGGCACTGAAAGACCCTGCTGACCTGTAACATATTCAAAGCATTGTCATACGTTGTCCAATTGCTGCAGAGGACTACTGTTTGAACTTGTTCAACAATGTGCTGACATCAGCACCGCAGCCTGGAGGCAGATCACTGGGCAGGACTGCCAGCAGTCGCTTCAAAGCTACCAAGAAGCAGACACTGTACAGTGAACCACAGGAGCCCAGTGAGGATCCCATTCCTGAAGCCCCCATAGACACTGCTGCCTTGCCAATGGTAGTGTCCCAACAGCAGCATGAGGCCAGCTGTCAAGCCATCAGCACCAGCACCAATAACACCAAGTACACCACAAAGGTCCATCACAGTGCCACAGGGACATCCCAGCAGCCGCTGGTAAGTGCTATGGCAGGCAAGTCGCCTGGCAAAATGCGCAGCAAGCGTCAGATCTGCTTTGCAGAGCCCCTGCATCAGGGAGCAGAGGAGGGAAGTCTAGCGCCTGATGCAATCCTTGCAGGTGGTACATCAGCAGCAGGTTCATGGCGGGAGGAACAGCGAATGCCCCGCTCAACCTCAACATCCAGTTTGATATCTGAGGGGTCGAGCAGCTCAACCCGCTCTTGGACTTTGCTGGCATATCTGCCGGGGTCCATAACAAGGTCACTGAGCAGCTGGAGTGGCAGCAGCACAAGCAGCATGCGGGACAGCAGCAGTGGCGGCAGTGCATCAAGCAGCTTGCAGACCTCTGGAGATCTTTTGGATGAGCAGTTCCATGGCTGGGGCATGCGGCACACTTGCAGTGCAGCTGACAGGAGCTGTGAGGTCAGCAGCGACAGTGACAGCGGGGAAGCGAGGCTGGATGGCTTCTTGGATGCCTTAGCAGCACCGTTTGTCAGCCACACAAATAGCTTGGGTACCATAGTAGATCAGCAGATGACTGGCGACCTTGATCATGTAGGTGGCAGTGCAGAGCCAGCAGGTGTTGATCTTACTCCAGCCAGAGCCTGGCACAAGCGGCTGCTGCAGACAATACAGACAGACAGAAAGGCAGCACTGCGCAAATCCTTCTCATCAGCCAGTTTAACACTATTTAGGCAGGGACACAGGAAGCTTCTGCAGCCCATGTCACTGCTGCGGGTGAGTGACAGGTGGTCCCTGGTGACCAGCCTGCTGCCCAGCATGCGCAGTATGGTGATGGCAAGCAGAGCAGTGGCCAATGCAGCGCACAAGGTGGGTGAGAAGGCGTTCAATGTTCCTCTTGGAGCTCTGGAGGCAGGTTTAATCAAGGCCCTCAGACCTCCAATGTACGAATCAGTAGGGCAACAGTGGATATTGTCAGCCACAGGCCTAGTGCCCCAACATCAGCCCATACATCAGTACCCCAAATATGTGAGTGATGTCTACTGGCACAAGGAGTTGCTGCTGGTAGCCTTCAAGGAACACTCCATTGTGTTCTACAAGCGAAGGCTGCTGAAGCAGGCAAGCAGGCGATAGGCTGCCATGCACTGGTTGAGTTGCGCAACAGATGCCATGCTGCAGTTATCTGTGCTTGATTGGAGGAGGCATTTCATCTGATGGCCTGACAGGTCCAAGGTTAAGGCTCTGTTGACCCCAGTGGCTAACAGGATGCTGATATGCATGTCTACGTATTAAGGGTGCAGCATTTGCATGGTAGCTGGTACAGCAAGCGGCAACGGCCGCCATATGTAAGCAGGTGCCATATGCCTCACTGGTCTGTCCACATGCAGTTTGTTGGATAGCACATATTTACTGGCATGTCTGCAACTGTGTGGTCAGACAGGACATCATATCTGTCCTCAGACGGGCTGTGCACGGTGTCCGGTTCAGTATACATTGCCATCATGCCAGCAAGGACCAGTGCACTATGGTGTGTGCATGGGCTGAGAGTCATACAAAGCCCCATTGCATGTGACTTTATCTCACGCAATGAATTTTTCAGCATGATGTTCTCCTGTGTGTATGCACGTATCCGTATCCGGGCAACCCAGCAGGTATAATTGTTTCCTTGCTGCTGCAGTGCCCTTAGGGGCGATAGCAAGGGGTACTATAATGATTTTTCCCTTATAGTCCCCTTGGCAATAGCACTGAGCAACTGCCAACGGACAAAACTTCTTTGAACATCTGCTGTACTGCAGAATCAATGCCGGTGTGTGATATCTCACATCTATCTGTTGAGTTCACAGGCCTTATTGTGCACCAGACAGTGGCCATCATGATTGGTAGTCGTCTGATGATCCTGTGTTACGACACAAGGGACCGTCAGTGATGTACATGATTGTGCAGTTGCAGTTGTGCTTATCCGGACGCTTATCAATGTGGCTGGTGCAGCTTGGCCAAACAGAAACTGTGGTCTGACAATTGCTACTGCTCTTGGCATTCCACAGATGTTATTAGGCAATTTATGCTGCTGGCTGGCTGCCAGACCCTGGAATATGATGTTTGAGACGTTGGTTGGTCGTGCCTTTAGCAGGGTGTTGAGAAACTGTTCACTGCACATGTCACCTGTCATCTGTTTGTTTCTGCCATTAGCAGGGCTGGCTACACAGTCACAGAGTCACTAGATTAGTCCCCACGAGCAACTTTGCTGGCTTGAATGGAGTGCCCCTGAGCATGATGTGCTACGCTGCGGTATGGTTCAGTCGACCATCATCCTGTGACCTGACTCAACTGTTGGGTGCATATGTGCAGCAGGCACCAGGTGAAGCATTGTCACACTGTTGTAACTCAGCGCTGCTATGGCATGCACATGTGTACAGCTGCATTCATTGCACGTGTTACTACAGTCTAAAAATATTCTGATATGTGTACAGCTGCATTCATTTGTCGTTTGTAGCTACGCGCCCTCTGGCGCAGTGAGGGTTGAGCGATCCTTGCAAGTACAAAGTAAAACTGCTTTATTACACGTCGAAATTGAGTACAGTCATGTGTCGGTTTCTCCGGACTTCTGACTGTCCAGTGCACTACCTGCGCGCATCGCAGGGAGGGGCGCCACTACACATGTGGTTGGCGCCAACTTGATCAGCGTTCCCATGAAGTAGCATGTAACCGTTCTTCAAGCTGATATGTAGCTGAAAGTGATTACTTGACCGGCCGCCGCATCTGCTGCCAAGTTGGTGCCAACTAGTGCAGTACGTACTACTCAGTGAACCACTCATGAGTCTGATCAGAGCACTGCACGGTCACTGATGGCATGACTTATGTCACTCCAGAGACCGCCGGGCCACATTTGTGATTGTATCATGCGTAGGTTGGCATTGCAGTGGCTTGTTCAGATAAGGCTTAGTGAAATTTACTGAAGGGTCAGCAGACACAAAAGTGTTGAAACTCCCTGCCCTGAGGAGAAATGTTGATCAACAGCCTCATGAGGCTTCAGAGGAACAACGTGAAGACACTGTGTCTTGGACACACTGCCCCCGTGGCAGCAGTGGCTGCTGTGCTGGACACTATCTCGCTATTAGCAATCACCAAAAATCATAAGTGTGAATGAGCAATCTGCATCATGCAGATCAGATAATGATCACAACAACCATGGTATACCAGAACTTCTCAGGTCATGATGACAGCCCACGCAGGTCCCGGACTCAAGAATAGTTACATGCTTGCATTCCATCATCAGCAAAGCTCAGTAACTGCACCCATGACAGCAATACTGAACATCCTCGTTCAAACAGAAATAAACAACATCACCGTGCAGCATGATGCTGGCAGGGGCGGCCGCTTCGCAGCACAGCATGGGAACAACAGCAGCCTGGAAGTGTTTTTGCGGTCTCTATGCACACCCACTTCTGCCATACCAGTGGAATGGAGGAGTGATCCTGCAGCTCCACCTGTAGGTCCAAGAAAGAGTTGGTCTGCGTATCCCGCCATGGCTCCTGTTGTGGCAGCAATACGCTGCGCACCGTTGCAAGTGGTTGACTGCACTAGCTGACAGCACAGCTGTGGGTATGGGTCATCTGCTGCACCTGCATTAGAAGTGTTGGTTGTGTTGGTCGTGTGTTGGCTGTGCCTAAGATCACCCCGTCCATTATATTACACGAGCTGTTGTGTGTTCTGCTAGTGACCCACAACTAGGGAGTGGAGTGTGTTCACAAGTAGGCACATGCAGACCAACTCCACAGATCACTGTCGGATGGGACCATTCACCTGCTACTAGCGCAGCACACTGGATTAGCAACACCAACTCCATTGCTCACTTGTCAACTGGGGCAATTAGCTAGCTATCCTAGCAACAACTTGTGCGCGTCAAGCGGCCTTACCAATGTAGCTGTCACTCTTGTTCCATCTCAAGTCACTGCTGTGGTGCCTTGGCTGCTGGAGCTCTCATCCCCAGACCCCCACAGTCCGGACACAGCACAAGACCTGACCCATGACAGTTGCGACACCTGCAGCAATGAGCACATTCACACGTCACGCAACCAGCTGATATGTCAAGCAGCCCCTACAGGTACAGGACCGCCTTATTTCATGTCCTGCTTTTGGTGCGTATCTTCCTCATTGGCATGCCAGGACTCTCACCTGTTTGTGATCTGCCATTCTGTATTGTAGTTTGAGCGGTCTACTCCCAAGACCTGTTTAAACTTCTGAGCCGTGTGCCTTACTGTGTCAAGGTGAGGCTGCTTGTCAATCACACCAGCACCCTGGGCAGAGTTACAATCAGCAGTAGATGCAACACAGATACAGCATATGCCCTTTGACCTCACAGTATACAGCAGCCCCAATTGGACATGATTATTGTAAAATACCCCACGGCATCATCAGCACATGGACCCTGAGGAACATGGGTCAGTCCAAACAGCAGCCACAAAACGAGCAGCGGTATGTCAGAAGAAGAGGCCAAAATGGACAGGCAGTCCTGGTTGTCAGCAGGAGCGACCTGAGTATGATTGGCAGGTGTCACGTGCGTCACCTGACAGACGGCACATATGCAGCTGCCTTTTCCCTTGCATGTAAGACATGTTGCAGGTCCACGCTTCAGGCTGGATGATGCCTGCAGAGAAAATGTCCAGCAGTGAATGCAACCAGCTGTGGTGTCAGGATTTGTAGTAGCAATTCAAACAGGCTACTGCAGGCACTTTCCTCCAAGTTCCAACAGCACATCACAGTTTACTCAAGAGTGGTAGCGTTCATGGAAGTTCAACCTGTTACTAGACATGCGTGGTGCTGTGTTGAACATATCAGCCCTCCGGTCACCCACCCTGTTCAAAAAGAAGTCCACCAACTGGCCAAAGCTTTTTGCTGGCTGCTGCTGCGTTTCATGCTCTCGCTCAGCCTCTGCAAGATTGATCTGTTGCCTGTTGCTGTTGCGAGTGCTCCGAGACTGCATCATATGTTTTACCAACAGAGACACACAAGTCTGTCTCAATGTGACTGAGATGCAGGCAGTGCAAGTGAGACATGCAATCACAGATCGATGCACAAATGAGGCTGGGGTAATTTTCTGGTATTGCATTGATACTATCCTGCGGTCAGCGACTGGTAACGTTTTGAGACCATATGTAACAAAGATAAAAGCCATGCAACATTGGATGAGCTGGCAAATGGACTGACATGCGAGGGGGATGACGATGCCATGCTGGTGCTGCTGCACCCAAGCCAGAGAGATATGTGTACAGCAAGCTGCAGCTACAGCCATAGCTTGTCATCCAGTGCTGGCTCAAAGCTCTGCAAACTGGTCATGCATTCTGCTGCAAGTACATGTGCCATCAGAGAGCTGTCCACAGTTTCTACTCACTCTGACCGCCCTGCCACCGCTGAACCGTGGACGTTCGGTGGTTACGTTGAGGGACTGGCACCAAGCAGACTGCTGCGCTCTGCTACCCGTACTTGCAAGCATGGTCACCCTGCAGCAGTTACCACATACTACGTATATTGCAGGTAACACAGTAAAAGTATCACATCGGTTGACATGGCCAGTATTCCGAAACACAGGACATCATCAACACCCGAGGCTTCCACACAACCGTCCGAACGATGATGTCGATGAAGTGACTGAAAAGACTATCAGTACCTCTACACTAGGGGCAATGCGGAGTGCTGACGCGGTGTCCAGTGCCGGTGCCCGCCTACGATCGAAACATGAAGCTGTGCGTAATGATCTAGACGCATTAATCACAAGTTTGCTGCTGTCAAAACGATCATGACGCGCTATCACGGTGATCAGCATACCTAAACCTAGGTGTCACTGCAGGAGTTCCTTTGCTCCAAAAGTACTGTTGCATATGCATTTGCAAACGCTTAACACCATTTGTTGCCAGCAGTCACGTTTGCAGGGCCCGATGCTTGCACGCTGATGGAGCTGTTCTCGCAGCAGGGCCTGCAAAGCTCCTCCGGTGGCTTGTCGTTTAGGCGTATCACTTTTGTACGAGCACAGCGCCCTGACAGCCATACTATTGCGCCCAGTGTTGACCTCTGCCCGTTGAATTCAGAGGTATGCTGCGGCAGCCATAGGTGACAGACACCACTACAGAGATGCGTGTCCGTTTATTGAAGTTGTACATGCGCAGATGCCGTCTATGCTCGCGGGGAATGATGGGGCTCAGGCTACCGCTCGTCGCCACCTGGCCGACAAAGGTTTCTTTCCCGAGAGTAATATCCAGCTGGCATGGAGTGGCCCTTACAGAGCTGTGAGTTGTGCTGATGTTTGTGCATATGCTGCTGACATTTGGCATGGTGACTTGGAGCCACTATGGCATCTCGAGACTTGAGCTGTGTGCAGATAGGCTTTGCAGCCCAGTAAGTCAAGTCATCAGGCAGTAGGCGACCCCTGTTTCTTCAACTCAGGCTGAGGTTGTCTGCTGCAGGGTGCTGGGCTCGTCAATCTTGGCAACACTTGCTTTATGAACTCAGTATTGCAGTGCCTCACACACACACCACCATTAGCAGAGCTGTGCCTAAGGGACAACAGTATGTCCAGCAGCCCAGAAAGCCAGCGGCAGTTAGATCCCATAGCAGCCACGCAAGCACATATCAAACGGGCCCTGGCTGGGTCACAGTCAGCAATGCAGCCAAAGTGGCATGCTCGCAACTTGAGAGCCATCAACCGCAGGTGGGGTGTGGCTTTGGATGTACAACAGTTTTGCACAGCTGCAGCTGTCTGCAATGGTCCGAGGGGATATGCCGCTGAAGCTGCACGCTTTCGCTTTTTTGAGATGTGCTCATCAGCAGTGATCAACCTGAAACTCTTGTTGATGGTGTCCAATTGAGCTGCTGTTGCCTGGTGTGAGTGATGTTATTATTCAACAGTGGAGCCACACACCATCCCTCGTTTTGGGGGACCGTGGCAGATGATGTTCTGTATGTCATAGTTACACTGACACACCAAGCAGGCAGCAGACCGCTGGCATGCAGCACCAGCAGCACATTGATTATGCTTGCTCATGAGGCTCTTGTACCATTAATTGTCATGTGGTGGATATGTGTCTAATCTCCACAGCCTGTGCATCTTGCATCACTCACTGGTCTCCTCTGTCAAGCAGCTGTCGGCCCTGCGGCCCGCAGGTTTCGCCTGGGGCGTCAGGAGGATGCGCACGAGTACCTGCGCTGTGTGCTGGATGCCATGCATGAGGCATTCTTGAAGCACATCAAGCCCAAGCCTCCACCTCAACTGGCGGCAACAACATTCATACAGCGCATCTTCGGTGGCAAGCTGCGCAGTCAGGTGTGCTGTGGCAAAGGTTCGCTGCTTGTCGGCTGCAGCAGCTGTGGGCCACTGTCTGCAGCTCCACAAGTCGTGTTGGCTGCATGATAAGTTTAAGGACCATCTTCAGGGGCCTGGCTGCAGTGCGTTGCATGTTCTGAGGCAATGCACTGGCACCAAAACCAAGTGAAACCAAGGAGCAGTTTCTCACTGGCAGCTTTCTGTGTGGCCAGATCATCTGTGAAGGCGTGGACTACACATCCTCAACATTCGACCCATTCCTTGACCTCAGTCTGGAGATCACAAAGGCCAACAGTCTCATCAAGGCGTTGCAGCACTTTACAGCAGCAGAGGTGCTGGATGGCGACAACCGGTATCGGTGTCCCAAGAACAACAAACTGGTGAGATGCTTGCAGCCGTAACAGACAAATGGACAGCATTGCTCACCTATTGCAAAGCCAACTTGCTGCCATCAAATTGACAGCATCCAGCAGGTTTGTCAGGGTCCATCTGGGCAAAGCACAAAAGTGTCTGGTGTGTATTGTATTGGCTGGCATGCAGACTGCCGCATGCTTCACTCAAATGGTGGTATCCTGACCTCCTCATCTCTTCACAATGTCTGCAGGTGCGAGCCCACAAGCGTATCAGCATAGATGAAGCACCAAACGTTCTGACAGTGCATCTCAAGCGCTTTGACTTCTTTGGTCGCGGTCACAAGATAAGCAAGAAGGTGGACTTTGGTTTTGAGCTGGACTTGGCACCTTACATGACGCATCAGCATCACAAACAGCACCAGCGCCACAGTCACAAGCAGCAGCAGCATGTACCCCACCATCACCTCCATGGGCATCACACGCCTGTGATCTATGACCTGTTTGCCGTGCTGGTGCACCTGGGCCACTCCCTGCACAGTGGTCACTATGTGTGCTATGTCAAGGCAGGCAACGGCACCTGGCACTTGTGTGATGACCACAGAGTCGCACCTGTCAGCCAGCGTGTTGTAGAGGGGCAGCAGGCATACATCCTCTTCTACATGAAGCGCCAGCCCAAAGCAGCATCAGCACTCTCCGCTTCAGTAGCAGCAGTTGCAAGGAATGCAGCTTCAGACGCCAATCACACTGCTGTTCAGCAGCTTGCAGGTAGCAGCGAGGCAAGCACAAGGACCCCATTGATAGGCGGTGCTGCTGTGTTGGCTCAAAGTCTGCTTGTAGCTGGAAGAGTCCAGCAGCAGCAGCAGCAGCTAGCTGGAGTGACAGCAGCACAGTCAAAACAGTCTGCAGATGTCAGTGCTGCTGAAGCTGTCCGCAAGGTTACCACATCCAGTACGGAGTCTACTGCCAATGCAAGCCCTGCAAGTGCTCAGGAAACCAGGTAGGCATGATCCAGCAGCTGTCTGTGCCAGCCCCTAGAAAACCTTTTGTTATCTCTGTCAACTCTTCTGAGTATCAGCAGTATCTGGGTTCTGATGTGGCATGTGGAGGCTGTTTCTTGGTTGCACTTTTTGTCGCACTCGAAACCTCTTCAACACACCGGCAAGGCGTGATGTTGTGCAATGGGCACTGAGTCACTGGAAGACACCATGCTCAGCCCATCATGTGGAGCTTGTGCGAGTTGATATGTTATGTTACAAAGCCAATAAACATGAAGGATTGTCGTGTTATCTGTAAGCAGCAGGCGTAGCATTTGTGCAGCAGTTGGGGAATGATGATATGCACTGGGCACTGAGTTCTTCCTTGAAGACAACGTGCTAGGGCCTCAGAAACCCTGAGTACTGACCCCTTTCTGAATCATAGACTTGCACTGTATGCCCTGTGTAGTCTGGTGTTTGCACTCTGTTGATGCAGCAGGAGTAATACTATATGGCAAGGTGTGCTGGTGCAGCAATGGTGGTCCTCTGCTGCACTGCATGCAGGTCACCGGAAGCCGTAGATTCGTTGCAGCAGCAGAGCATAGAGCCCATGGTGCACAGCCACCATCATGCCACGCGCTCACGCCCTTTGCCACTCAGCTCACTGCACAGACACTTGCAGCTGCATAAGGAGCTCGTCAAGCTACGTGCGGCAGGCAGGAAACAGCGGCTGACAGCAACTGTAGCAGACTTGCAGCGGTCAGGTGCTGGCAGCAGTAAGCAAAACCAACAGGTACAGCAGCTTCTGAGCGAGCAGCAGGACAGCATTGCATTGCCAACAGCTTCTGCTGCCATTGGTGAAGGGGTGAACGGGCTTGTTGGGGTCGGCAACAAGAGGCAGAGGCAGCCAGACCAGCAGCAGGAGGTGCGAAGTCCCAAACAGCAGCGGCATGAGCAGGTAGAACAGCAGCCACAGCAGCAGCAAGAGCAGTTGCAGGTACAGGCACAGCAGCAGCAGCAGCAGAAGGAGCTCGGCAGGTCTGCTGAGGTGCAACAGCAGCAAGCAAGCACCAAACCAACAATGTACAATCAGCCGACACAGGGACCAAGCCTGCAGCAGCAGCAGCAAAATTGTGTGCAGGCAGGTCAGCACAATGACCCGCAGCAGGATACACAATTGCTAAGTCATCAGCACCAGCAGCAGCTTGGACAACAGTCTGCAGCTGTCACAGGTGCAGCTGCCTTGCAGCTGTTCATCTGTGGCTCTTCAGCAGCAAATAGCAGCAGTTCTGGCTGGGAAGGAGGTGATGTGCAGCTGGCTGCACAAGCAGTAGCTTTGCAGAGGGCATCACAGCGCAGGCAGCGGGAGCAGGATGAATGGGATGCAGAGTATGATAGGGGAAAATTGAAGAAGGTGAGGAAAAACAAGGCCCAACAGGATGATGGTGCAGCTGCTGCAGAGGATGGCCCTGGACCAAATAGGTTCCAGGAAGCATGGGACCAGCAGTTGCCACAGAAGGCCAGGAAGGAAGCTTGGAGGGCAGATGCCCAGCAGCGTCCTGGTGGCAGACCTGGCCGTGGGCGGGATGGTGGCCCCAACAGGGGAGGTAGGCATGGAGGGTCGAGGGGCAGGGGAGGTAGGCATGGAGGCCGAGGCGGTGGCCGAGCTGGCTTCAGGGGGAGGGGTGGTGGTAGAGGTGGCAGAGGTGGCAGGGGCAGAGGGCACTAATCTACACAGCGAAGAACGTTGACAGGTTCCCAAGGGCCGCTTGGCCAGAGCGGGTTACTGCTACTCCTACAACCAGATCTCGCCTGACAGTAATGGTACCAGTTGAGCCACTTTGTCCAGCACTTGACATGCGACACTGATGACATGAACCCACGCATGTCAACGCATTTGCCAGTTCCTGAACATGTTGCCATCAACGGTAATGCGTCCTTGTAATGCAACTTTGTATGCTGTGCAAAAGAGGTTGAGCCCATGCAACATTCAGTGTAAGGTGTTTTCAGACAGAGGTAAACGATGCAATAAACAACCTCACTTGAGTTTGCTTGAGCTCTTCCTGTTGCCAGCTCCTCCAGAACCTGTGGAGGCAGCGGCTGCCCAGTGAGTGTCCATCCAGTGCGGTGGCATATGAGCTCACATCTGAGGGGCCCAGGACCTATCTGAAAAACTCGTTATCAAAATCATCCCTGATCATTGTGATGGACATCCATCATGGATCATTATGATAATTTTTGATGATTGCGCTGCTGCCCAAACTTTAGAGTCAGCTATTTTGTCTGGTCCGACTAGATTGAATGGCTGTTCATGAGAACACCTGCTTTCCACACTGCCTGTCAGTCCATTTGCCAGCTCATTTAATGTTGCATGGCTCTGTCTATTTCACACTGCTTGCACCATAACCGAGACTGCTAACACTCCGAGCCCTTGCAGATCGACGAGCTGTATAGTTTCACTGGCATATTCCAATATACATGTGCTGTCAATTTGCTTGTATCTTACTCACTCTACGCGAACGTTCGTGCCCCACACCGGGTGTGCAGCGGCAGATTGAGCAGCCCAAGGTTGCAGTATGCAATCTATATGCAACTGATGAATAAGTTGAATGGATGGGATGCAATGGCCGGGAAGTGAGCTGATTTCTTGAAGTTCAGCGCTCGTCACTCTGCAGTTGACTGGACAAGTTGCCCTGAGGGCTGTTGCAAATCCTCAGCGCTTGTTACCCCAAGTGCCGATACATAACGGCTTTGAAGCTGCATTCTGCAACGTACTGTGACACGACAGCTGCCTGGCATCATTCTCTGGAGAATTTGGCTCTGCCGGCAGCAACCTTGAATTGCGCCATGGCCAAGAGAACCCTGGCACTATTTGATGTAGATGGAACACTCACAGTACCCAGAAAAGTACGTGTAGGGACCACTAAGAGAAAGCACAGCCGGTTGGCATGGTTAGTTAACGATCATTGGCACGATTGCTGCAGGCTGCCAGCCAGGGGACGCTGGACTTCCTGCAGGAGTTGAGAAAGGTGATAGATAAAGCACTTGATGGGTCGGCGAACCGCTGCCGTGCCAAAGTGCACCAAGCATATGCCATAGAGCGTTGACACATTGTATTCCTTTGCAGTATGTCAAAGTGGGAATTGTTGGAGGCTCAGATCTGGTCAAGATTCAGGAGCAACTGGGAAACAACGGTGGGTGTGTGGTCCTGTGACCACACTGCTGAGATGAACAACTATGCAGTAGCAAGCATTAAACTCACATAGCCCCTTCCGAGTGCAGTGCTCACAGCCTATGACTACGTATTCTCGGAGAATGGCCTTGTGGCACACAAAGGAGGCGAGCAGATTGCAGTGCAGAGCTTGAAAAAGTTCCTGGGAGAGGAGAAGTTGAAGAAGTTCATCAACTTTGTGCTGCACTACATTGCTGACCTAGACATCCCAATCAAGCGGGGTACATTCATAGAGTTCCGCAATGGAATGCTGAATGTGTCTCCTATTGGCCGGAATTGCAGCCAGGAGGAACGTGATGCGTTCGAGGTGTTTGACAAGCAAGCAGGTGTCAGGTATGTGAACATGCTGAGTGGTGGAGCAAGAGAACAGTCACAGGGCCTGCAAGGGGGCTGAGCTAGCTGCAGACAATAGCACAGGACAGGTGGCACTCCAGTAGCACTGATCCTCCTGCATTGGGAGTTGCTCATGTTGGGGATGCAGGACATTACTGAGTGTAGCTATCCATGGTTTGCCTGCTGACCTGAGCTCTTTACTGAGGTTTGCTGCTGTGTGCATGAACAGGCCGCAAATGGTAGAGGTATTAAGAAAAGAGTTTGCTGACTACAATCTGACATACTCTATTGGCGGCCAAATCAGCTTTGACGTTTTCCCTCAGGTCTGTGTTATACCTGTTGCAAGGGGCCCATGCAACGTTACCCCCTGCACTGTGCTGGGATGGCACATCATGCTCTAAAGGTGTATGCTGCATCCTTGTTACAGTTCTGTGTCTGAGCTTGACAGCCACGGAGGTGTTTGAGGTACCCGTGCTGAAAGCAACTTGAGTATGCCATCTTATCTGGTTACTTGCAGGGTTGGGACAAGACATACTGCCTTCGCTTCGTTGACCAGGACTTTGATGACATCCACTTCTTTGGCGACAAGACTTTCCAGGTACCATACAAACCTATGTCACAGTAGGCGCTGTTGCTTGCTGTGCGTGATTCTTGCTCCTGGCGGATGCCAATCTTTCGATGGTGTTGCTGTGATCCGCTGTCGCAGGTGTGCTTAGATTTGATCACATCCCTATGCATCAACCAGTGTGTGCAAATGGTGTGTGGTATTTTGCTTCTCACTGACATGCTTCCATCGGCATCTTGTGCTTCATTTGCAGGGTGGTAATGACTATGAGATCTTCAGTTCAGAGAGGACAATCGGCCACACAGTAACCAGCCCTTATGACACAGAAGAGCAGTGCAGGGAGCTATTCATGAAGCAGTGACCAGTCATGACGGCTGAGGTAGCAGCAGCAAGGTAGAGCACTGGCAGCCAGTCACTGTACGCCCATACTTAGCAGCCTGCTGTTTGCTCTCTGAAAGGGCCGACTCCCTTGTTTCTGTCTGGTCTGTCTGCGGATGCGCCTTGATAGGCTGCACAAGACACTGTGCACACAGCAGTCTACAGAACTATTATTAGGCAAGGCGCTCGTGCACTGTTTGGAGACTTTCGTGGCTGGCACAGTATGAACAATGCAGCCCAACTGCAGTGTTGCAGCAGAACTGCAGGATCATGCCTCAACATATGCCGAGGATGTTTTGTTTTCAACACTGAGGATATGCGATGATACTTCGGAAGCAGGAAAGAAGAGTAATGGATGCGCAGTATGGGCAATTGAGATAGGCTCAAGGTCAACTTCTTCAAGTAGGCCGCTTCACAGTTCCGCTTCACAATTCACCTGAAGTGCCGGGCAATGTAGTGCATCCGTCAACAGATGGCACATGCACGGCCATGTTTAATGCAAAATCGCATGCTTCCTTCGTGACAAGGCAATGCCCTGTGGGCTGTTGGTATGCTGCTTCGAAGCAATAACTGTCCCCAAACAGTTAGGAGATAACCGAGCACACACTGCTGCAAGGTGGTCACAGAGATAAAAAATCAACCAACCAAATCATGCACTGTCCCATCCAGCATTGCATGTTTCATCGCAAGCGTCAAAAGCAGCGCTGGGACCTGCGCTGATACAATGCGGTCTTCTCGACCACCAAAGCAGACATAAACAATACTGCAACCTGTTCCAAGCAGTATGGTCCTTCGGAAGCCCTATAGACGCACACAATCGTCAGAGGGTGGCACAGCAAATGACCCCATCTACAGGCACATGGCAGTCTGCCTCATTGTCATCACGGTCTCAGTATCTCTCTTGGCCCTGTACACGGTTGGGAAACCGTTGTATTGGCGCTTTTATGCCGAAGTGATACATCGTTATGAGCCGGATCCTGCACTAGCACTGATACAGGAGATAGAGCAGGAGTCAGGTGATTAAGTATCTGGGTGTCATGATGCGGCGACCATGGCGCTGTGGTGATAACTGATGAAACCTAAGTCAACAATATGCTGTTACACGCCGTGCAGGCGGCTTGCAGCCGACAGCTGCAGGAGATAGGTCACTCGACTTGGCTGCCTCCCAGCACTCCCCAGGCGGCTCGCAGCAAGTGGACCTCTCAAAGCTCAGCCTGGAGCAGCTTGAAAGGCTCAAGGAAAAAGCACGAGAAAAGCAGTGGGAGGATGAGTGGTGGAAGATGTACATGAAGAAGGAGGAAGAACGCAAGAGCAAAATAATTAGGGAGTACCAAGGGAAGGAAAAGGAAGTCATAACGGCATACAACATCACTCTGAAAAGGTGTGACGTTGGTGACAATAGCAGAACGACCTGAAGCAGCGTTGCAGGGTGCATTTGCCAGAACAGCCTCTTTGCTTGGATGTAGGCACCTTGCACGATGCAACAGCAACAGCTTCTGCTCCTGAGTTAAGGCCACAAATATATCTTTTGAAGTGGTATGTTGGAGCAGCTGTCAGCAAGGGCTTTGCTACATGCACACTGCAATCCAATATTCACAACAACATGCCCATTAATAGCAAATGCTGGAGTAATTGTACACCCCTATGGTTGGTCTGACATATGTATGACATTGTGCCTTTTGCACACACAGGGAAAATGTGCAACGGATAGCCAAGGATGGATATTTGTTTGTCACCTGGGCCAACCACCATTACACTGATTTTGCCATGTCATGGGTGCACCACTTACAATCACAGAACATAACCAATTTCATGGTTGGTTCCATGGATAATCAGATCCTTTCAACACTGGCAAAGCGCAAGATCCCAACCTTCAGCATGCAGAGCGGTGAGAGTTGCCAGCTGTCACTTCCTGCTGTGGTTACATAGGCAGCGGGTGTGACTGGTCTCACACAGCACACCGCAAGGCCATCAATTCCAGACCTGTGGCAGCGTATGGTCGTAGTAGCCCCCAGTCACTGATGCAACTGGCCCATGTGTTAACAGCCTCATCAAGGTCCTGCGAGTCATTTGCCTCAGAGTGGTGATAGCTCATGAGGTATCTGTCGGCTACTCAGTGTGAGTCTTGCTACTGTCACTCACAGGGTTGACAACTGGGGATTTTGGCTGGGGCTCACCAACTTTTGCCAAAATGGGCCGGAAGAAGATCAACTTGGTAGCTATGTTTCTTAAATTGGACGTGCAGGTATGATTGGGTTTGTGAATGCTCAGGAACTCGAGTGCTACCATTCCGCTACCTATGCTCGATTACAGTGCATGACCATGGGCCTTAATCCAGGATGTCTCCCTCTCTTTGGCTTGAACTCAAGGCACTCATGAGCACACCCTGATGGCGTAATGCACTCAAGCTACCGCCTGCATGCATTGCATGTTGCAAGACAGTACAGTAGATGCCAGTCCTGGAATCTGTATGTGTCTGCTGATGCCGCACTCAGTGGTGTCAGTCTTGCAGTGCACAGGGAGCAACTTCAATTGCATCGACTGAGTTGTTGTGGTGTCTGGTATAGGTGATTATCTCTGACGTTGATGTGATGTGGCTGAGAGATCCAGTGCCATTCTTCAAGCGATTTCCTGATGCAGACATATTAAGCAGCACAGACCACTTGACATCCACAGTGGGCAGCCGAGAAGAGTTAGAGAAGTATCCTGAGGCTGGATCTGCATTCAACATAGGTAGGTACAGTGCTAGCCCCGCTCTGCAAACGAATGCAGCCTTACACTCATAAGTCGTCTCTGCTGGTGAAGCTAGCGTGTTGTCCGCTGCCATCGCAGCTGCTGCATTGTCATGCCTGTGCCCAGCCCTCTGGTGGCCCATTTCACACCAGCCCTCTGTTGTCATGCTCACCGCAGGTATCATGTTGTTCCGGAAGAAGTCACTGCTATTTGTTGAGGAATGGATCAGGATTATTGAGGCAGATGACAAGATTTGGGACCAGAATGCCTTCAATGATCTTGCTCGCAAGGGGCAACAGATCCTGCCTGGTGACCCAAATCACTACTTCAAGGGTGGGTTCAAGGTGAAATGCATGTCAGGTTGTGGAACTCCCTGTTGCCATCTCAGGAGCGCTGTAGTCACCATGTTTTGCAGAAAAGACGGGAACACATGCGCTGCAGTTTGAAGTTAAAGCAGTGTTGTTTGTTGCCGCTGTAGGTGATAGTGGCAAGCTGAAGATGGGTGTGTTGCCTCTGGCGTACTTTGCCAGCGGTCATGTGTACTTCACTCAACGTATGCATGTCACTATGGGTATTAGGCCATATGCTGTGCATGCGACTTTCCAATTCAGTGGCACACCAGGGAAGAGGAACAGGTTCAGGGAGGCTGGGCTGTGGCTGGAAAAGCCTGAGTACTACAAAGCAAAAAGTGAGTGCATGTTGGGGGCCATGCACTTGCATTGCAGGAGCCACATCAACCCTGCAAGCTGCTAGTGATACCACGGAACAGGGGGACAGCCAATGTTCAATGCTTTGCTCGTTCCAGTGTATATTCACTGCTCCATGTTCACAATCAATCGTCGATGTCTCAGCATGCCTCTCGTTTGCAGATGGTTTCATAATATATGACAGTCACATACCAAAGCATCTGCTGGACAATGGAGGCCCCCGGACCAACAAAATGGACGTCAACAACACGGTTGGTCACTTTGAGCTCATGAACCACCAGCTGAGGGAGGTGAGCTGTGCCTGCTTCCCAAACAAATGCAGGCAGAGACATAAAATCAGCCTGTACAGCATGATTGCATCACTTGTTGGCAGCACTCCTTCACTGGTGTACAGACATCTGTCTACTTGGTTGTCGTTGAGAGAGTGAAATACAGTAATGTCAACTCTTGCATGTAGTCGTCAGAGTGGATGCCCGTTATGCAGCTTGATGTTGCTCTTTTTCTGTGCTGCCGCAGCTTCGCAATGCTTTCGCCGTTGCCACTACCCTCAATAGGACCCTAATTCTGCCTCCTCTGTGGTGTGGACTGGACCGTTACTGGGCGCCTCATGCGGGCACACTGCCTGGCTCCGACTTCAAGCTGCCGTTCCTGTGCCCTGCTGATCATGTGCTGGACTTGGAAAGTAAGCAGGCTGTGCATACGGGATGATAAGTGCCAGATGACCCAATTTTCCTCACCAACCACATGCTTGTCAGGGCACAACCACTACCTCCTGCTACCCTCCTGACACGCTATGGCTGCCAGCAAGTAAGACCACACACAGCCTTACGTGGCTGCAAAGGAACCAGCAGCCAGGAGTGGTATGCCATTCTTACTGTCCAATTCGTATGATCTGCAATGTGTAGTGGTAATCCCACACCACCATAAGCTGTGCGCCTACACTGCAGATGGCCTAACCCGTCATTGGGACGAACATGAGTATGGTCCTCACTTGTCATTCCGGGAACACTCCTTTATGAACCAGACTGATGTTCCTGAGGACTTCAGGAGCTCCGCCATCAATGTTATAGTCTGCCAAAAAGGCAAGGGTTACTGTCCTGAGCCTGATGCACCAGGCACGGTCGACATCAACAAGGTCTTCCTGCAAGAACACCTCAAGTCAGAGCACATCAGGATGTAAGTTATGTGTTCAGCAGCTTTTTCATCCTTTCTGCAGGGCACCTCATGTGTGTTGTCGTTCTGGCCACTTGCTCATGCTATAAAAGCCACTCAGCGAGCAGTGCCTTTAAACACTGACATGATTTGGTCCCCTTCCTCAGGGCAACAATAGGTCACAGTATAAGGTTGCCAATTTTTGCCTTTGATGATTTTTCCCCCTGGCAGTATCATGCACACCAAGAGGCACAGATGCATTTGTAGCCCCACATGTCTCGTCATGTACCATGACATGTCGCTCATACCTGCACTGCTAAGTTGTTGAAAGGCAAAACACCGCTTGGACCTGCAGGGCCCTATCATCTGTAAGCCATGCTGCGTTGCTGAAGTTCAGCACAATGCACAATGCCTTTGGCAACTTTACCAATGAGGTGGACTTCACAAGGTTCTTCAAACGAATGAACCAGTTGGGTTCGGTTTGGTGCTGCATTGATGAGCACCCTGGGCACATACACTATGATTTCTGGTGGGACGTGCCACATACAGACAAGTTTGGCAGGAAGTGGGAGAGATGGGAGCCCATGCCAGGGCCGTGAGAGCGTACATATCTCTATAATTGATGCATGCATTGTAGTGGTGAACATACTACAGTAGACAGATTCAGCAACACAATCCCTAGGCAGCCACATTGCATGGCTTCCAGTATACGTAGGCAGGTTGCATCTTTCGAGTTGTGAAGTCATGGGTTACTTCAGCCAGTTTGGTAAGCCAATGCCGTGCTAGGCTCATTGGGCGAGATTGCAGCAGTTACTTATTCTGTCTCAAGCATCCTGTGGTCTGACCAGCAGTGCCATGTTCGTGTGCCAGTGTGGCTGAGCCACCAAGTACTCCTCCCAAGGGCCTTGCGGCCGGAAAGGGTGACATTCCTTCCTTCCTTCTTAATGAACCTGACCAGGCTCACATAGTATCAGGGTCACATACTTGAAGTTCAAGTGTATGAGGCAGCAGGCAGCGGGTGATGGCTCGCAAACGGGCGGGTTACACTCGTGTAACTTACAACTTGCTGCATGGCTCAATTTCCTTTTACTTGATGTGATAAACGCCCCACAGCCCCACTTGCAAGCCCTCTACTTGCTCTGGTGATGTTTTCTACTTGCCAAGTAGGAGTGACATGCAAGCTGTATCTTTCCACCAGCATACTGCGTGCAGATGTGTCGGTTGCTTTTTGTCTGTCAGAATAAGTCTTTGTCAGTGGCGGTCATGCAGCTGGCCTGGCAGGGCCGTCTCTCGTCGAGGCAAAACACTGCAGGTGGGCAAAACTGCCGCCTCTATTTATCTCTTTCAGCGCATCAATGCGTCATATGGCAAAGATCCACGCACAATATCACACCAGGCCTTGGTGTTGTAGATGGGCATATTACATAATATGTAAAAGAAATTGAGCCATGCAACAAGTTGAGATGCAATGGCAAATGCACTGACATGCGTGGGGGCGCCACCCGAGTGTGATGCTTGTGCCTGCCTCGGCTGTCCGGCTGTCCACCGAGCTGTCCTTCCACGTCACATCATTACCTGTAAAAAGGAGGAGAAGAAATATGTGCATAGCTGTACCTGCAGGCGTGGTGTCGCAGAAAAGCCAAGGAGGCTTGCTGTGACACGGGGAGGTCCGCCTTGCTCGTGCTACACTTTGATTCAAATCTAGCGGCTTTCCCCTTTTGAGATGACAGCAATGGCGGAGTATAGCACCAGCAGTGACACTTTCGCGCCTTTACCCCGCGTGTGTGCCTGTGCACAGTACTGAGCATCTCCGGATGGTGCCACCAGAATAAATCAAGTATATACTTCTGCGGTAGTATGCGTATATGCAGAGACACCACCCTGGTCAGTGTGCTGACATAAGCCTGAAATATTCGGAAGCGTTGGTTCCGTAGGAGCTTTGAAAATGGCTGGGGAAGCACAGAGATCTGCTCGAAAGCTGAAAGTAAGGGGCAACGCTCCCGTTTACACCGACTAGTCCACATTGTGCTTGCACTGCCACTGTTTCACCAGTAGTGGGGTGCGGGTATACATGTGAACAGAGCTTAGAACATGTCCCTTGTCATTGCAGGCGGCACTCGTTGCCCGGCTGCATGACCCGGCCACGAACCAGCACCAACACGGTCTACTGCAAGCTGTCAGATTATGTGAGAGATTCATCAACGCTAATGCATCATCTGAGCAAGCGTATGACGTCCTGAAAGCAGAAGTGGCCAAGGTTATGCTGGCCCAGCAACAGGTTAGGCCTGCATTTCGGCCTGAGCATGAACTCTTGAAGTCATGAGGCTTCTCGGGACAGCAGTCATTGCTGTAAGCACCATCACTAGCCAACGAACTGCGCCAGGCATCTCTGAAGTTGCCTTCAAGAGGTATTATTGAAGGTGACATAGCACTTGTCTGCATCCAACAGGTGAAGCCGAAGCCACCAGCGGCAACCTGCAGGACGAGATCTTTTAAGGCAGGCACATGCACTGCTGCAGCAACCACAACAACAGCAGGTACAAGGATGCATTCTAAAACAAATGACAAGGTACTTATTATCAAGCAGACCATGGACTGCAGCCGAATCAGCTCCAGCAATTCTGGTAAGGGTGCTGGCCACCAGGCTGTTTCATCAGCAGCATCCCTCAGCTGGAGGGCAAAAACGGTGAGCCTCGAGTATGTGTAGGCCATGGACTGGTGTTAGTAGCCACTGCCATATGCAACAGTTGGATCCTGGTGCCCTTACACCTGCAGCACAAGTAGTGTGTAAGCTCAGCACCCTGCGCTTGGCCAAGCAGTGTATGCTCATGCTGGCACCAGCTTGCTACATCCACACTCTCCATCCACACTGGGCACACTAGGTCTTTGTAAGAGTGATTTTCATGAGTGCACATCAATGTGCTCTGCTGCCTGCAGACTGCCTCTGTCTTCAGCCAGGACCTTGATCAAGTGCCAACCCTGCTACTCGAGCATAAGGCACACTTGACCGACAATGCTTTTGACCGGATAATCAAGCTGCAGGTGAGTAGGGTAACCCTGCTCAATTGAATTGCAAAGTTGTGGTATTAGCGATCGGTAGAGCCATAACCTGAGCCCCATGTCAAGTGCAGCAGTGATGGACATGATGCGTCGCCAGACCATGTTGCAACCTCTGCTAGTGAGCTGACTTACTGCACAGCCGTAAATACACATCTTGCAGCATAAGTTATCTGCTGAACATAACACCACTCTTGGCAAACATAAGAACACAATGCTGCAGGACAAAAAGTGTCAGGAGGAAGACAAGCAGTGGCAGCTTGACAGGCGGCGTCAGCAACAGCAGCTGCGCAGTGAGCTGGCAGGTCAGCTGGCTGAGCGTGACGCTGCCAGGGAGGCACAGCGACAGGACAAATTGCGTGAGGTGCAGGAGACAGATGAGGCCCTGGCAGCAGCTTACAAAGCAGGATTGCAGGAGATGCAACAGAAGAAGGAGGCACAGCAACGGCAGTGGAACATGTACAGGTGCAAAGCACGGCCCAAAACATGTGTAGCAGACAACCTTGAGCTTGAGCCATGCCATGTGTGACACTGCTTTGCGACCCTGGCACACACAGTGCCACGGTGTATGTTGTCCTTGGTGACATGCCAGTTGCCAGATCTGCTGCTGGTCCCAAGTTTTCTCATTGAGCTTTGCTAGCACTGCACAAGTGTTGCTGGTCACCTGGCAATAAATGCGCCTGGCTCTGAATGTTGTCTGCAGGCAGCAGCAGCAGGAGGCTGAGGCTGTGCGCCAGGTGGCGGCAGAAGGAGCATTACGTGAGCAGCTCATAGAGCGGGTTGAGCTGGAGGCTGCACAAGCAGCTGAAGCAGCTGGAGCAGCAGAACTCGCAGCTGCAAACCGTGCAAAGCTTGAGGCATTCAAAGCAGAAACACTAGCAGGTGAGGTTGAGTGTAACAACAGCTCCAATTGGCAGGTCAGCTTGACTTGTTAAGTTGGCTTGAAAATGAAGAGACTGCTGCAGATGGTCACCAACAGACATAAGTGTGTGAGATGCCTTGTGTCCTGGCAAAGCCCATGCCAACATCAGGGCCCCTGCAGAAGAGTTTGGCTACTTGTGCAGTGCTTGAGAGGCGGCAGACCAGTGATGCTGCTGTTGGATTGCCAGGCTTGGAAGCAAAGAAGCAAGAAGCACTCGTCAGACGTGAGCAGGAGAGAGTGTACACAGAGGAGTGCAAGAAGGTGAACACACCGTTGGCAGCAGTCACTGACTAGGACGGTCAGGCATCATCAGTATGCAGTTGGCCACTAGGGCTGGTATTTACCTATCCTTTTCATTATCCTCTTTTCATAACACCCTACTTCAAAAGAGGGATTTGACAGGAAGAAAGAGGTGCAGGGGAAAGACGTAAAAGCAAAAGGAATTGGGCCGGGTTGTTGTGCTACAATCGCCCTCTTCTGTGTCATTGAGCAGCTGCAGGAGGTTGAATGCAACTGTGACTCTGTCCATCAGGTGCCGGCAACAACTGGGTTCCTCTCTGCTGCAATTGTACTACCCTAGGGGCCTTCAAGTCAGGCTGACTTCAGGGTATCCATGAAATGTGAGGAACTTGGGACTTTTCCTAAGTGTGCATTTTTTTGCTTATTGAAATTTCCACAGGCCATGGATGCTGCGGAAGCTAAGCGGTTGGCTGACCAAGAGGTCTGGCGGCAGCGACAACACGCCAAGTACCTGCGTGCAGGAGGACTCAGTATGGAGAGGGAGATGGAGCACAAAGCACGGTAAGTCAGTGCACCAGGCTGCTGGGTGCTGATGACTGTTTGGTATATCCATCAATGCAGCCTGTTGATGCTGCAGCAATGGCAACCACGAACTACTTATAGCTCACTGCTGTGCCAAAGCACAGTGCTGGCTGCCTGGACAGCGACATAGCTGTAAGTCTGACATGTTGTGCCAGTTTGATTTCTCCATCATCCCCACTTTGAGTCCTTTAACTTGCTAACTGTGTGCGGTTCCCAATGGCCTATTATCAACGCCGGGTGTTGCTCCTTCTGATTGCATGAGGGTCCAGCTGCAAGTGCATAACGTACAAACTGACAATCGATAAGATCGAGAGTTTTGTCTTCTTGTCCCGTGCTTGTCGCTCTCTGTCCTCCCCAGGGCAGCAGCAGAAAAGGCTGAGCGAGAGGCAGCTACACATGAGGCCAAGCAGGCAGCTGAGGTGGTGACAAGAAGAGCAGCTGAGATGGCATCAGCACTGTCTACAGCAAATGACCTCAAGCAGCAAGTAAGATAAGACAACCATTTTATACCCTCCGTTGATGGTGTTGCTGCTAGCAGGCCACCACAACTCATCAGTGGGTTTTAGGGGTGTATCGTCCACCAGGCTTGTGGAGCAGGTTTGACATTCACTGCAGCATGCGGCGGCTGTTGCCCATAAACGATCTGCAAGTTCTTTTGTTTTGGTTGAAGCTGCAGTGCAGCTTGCAACCGTGGGCTTGCATGCTGTCATGCTGAGTATGCCCCATGTCCCAATGCAGATGGCTCACAAGGAGGCTGCTCTTCAAGCTGCAGCTACACAAAAGGCAGCAGAGGCTGCAGCAGCTGCTCAGCAGCGTCTGACATTGGAGGCAACCCTCCAGGCAGAGAAGGAGGCAGTCAAGGCTGCAAAGCAGCTACGACTACAACAGCAGAAGCAGGAGGTGAGGTCATTGTGATTGTGCAGCAGTGACTACACACCGTTTCAATCATTTGAGACCCTTGCCAACCTTGATGGCTTGTCATAGAAGCAGAGTACAGACTCTCGTGATGGTGTCTGTCTGCAGCTGTCGGAGTGGCGGCGAAGGAAATTTGATGAATTGAATGCCCCACTATTGGCTGGTGATGCATGGGTACACAACGAGGTGTTGGCAGGGCAGAAGCTGGCCTTCACAATGCTGAAAAAATGACACGAGGGTATTAATCAAGCTAAGAGCAAGGGTACTGTGGCGACAATGCCATTGTTCAGAGAACGGCGGCCGCCTGCTAGTGGCGAGTGCTCACACTCAGTGTGGGGGGCTGTACAGTGGCGAGTGCTCACACATGTGTGGGCATGCATGCCAATGGATCCATGGCCAGCGGATGCATCCTTGCCAAGGATGGCAGTGCCAGTGGAAGTACTGCCAGTACATTAAGCTGTTACTCTTTTGCTGCGGCTATGGCGTTCATGAAACACAGTGGTTTTTAGACCCAGATTGCTCAGAGTCTTGTCTTTGGTTGCATGCTATGATGACCAGAGTATGCTGATACCAAAAAGGTGATCACGCCAGCTTGGTAGGTTTCTGACAACGTTGTTATGGAAGAGCACCACTGACAATCGAAGGCGCCCCGAAGGATGCTGAGTTGGCCCGCTCAACGCGCCGAGCGCCGTGCTGCAAGCGAGCTCTGTCCGTTTTTCTGGAGATGTTTTGTGGCGGCTGAAACAGAAGTTGCTGTCCGACTGCATATGCAGTTCCGGTCCGGTCTGACAGCGCGCTAGGCGACAAGGCGCGCGCCCTTGTCACTGGCTGATCATCAGCCAGCAGGCTGCTGAAGTTCAGCGCTTGAAGCGCCTGCTGAGTGGCTCCTGACTGTTTCAGACATCTGCTGGCATGTCTGCTGTACAGTGCGCGCCACACAGTGGGAGAACAGACGAACTCTGCCATGATAAGCGGCCAATCACTCCTTGAACTGGACAATCTCAGACGGTGAGTGCATGTGGTCAGGTTACCATGCAAAAAGGTAACCCCTCATCTATCTGCTTGATCTGTCTGTACACATAACGAGATCAGATGCTGTGCACAAGCCCTATGAGCCTAAGATTGACACGCCTAAGGGCGGATCGCCCTCGTGTGACAACTCGATACCATGCAACATTGGGAATGCCTCATCTGATGCAAAGCTCCTGTTCATCGCATAGCACCTGCCTTCAACACATCCACCATGTTATAGAGCTTTTGACTGGCTCCTTGTTCTATCTGCCTAGCCAAAAACAAAACTGCGTCTACTGTGCCCTCAGCATATATCGTGCGCCCACAAACATTATGTTGGAACTCAAAGTATACTGTGCCGTCAGGGCTCATCAGTTGGTATGTGTGATAGGCATGACCCAGTAAGTGCTCTTCAGGGACCTTCATACTGGCCAGCTGCTGCTCACGGTCGCGGACAAGCTCAATCTGCAAAACAACCAAAGAAGGCTGGTGAGGCTGATGCAGTACAAGCGTACCATCTGTAGCTGAAGCTTTCCTGCAATTTGCTGCTCACTAATAAGAGAGGTGGGCCACAGTGTGCAAGTTGAAGGCAAGCCAAGGCTGCTTGGCTTGCATGCAACACAGGTCCCTGTCCCCCCCCCTCCTCGCCAGCTGATGCAGTGTCTTATTATGGTTGCGAACATTCCTGCTGCTAACATCTGTACCTGGGATACATCAAAATCAAGTCCAAGCCCCTTGAACGAGTTTACAATAGCCTTAGCTGTGCCACTGGTGTCTTTTTTGCTTGACTGATGGCTCTCAGTCACCTGCAGTGATACCCCAAGACAGCAACAACGGTGAGGTGAGGATCATCATACCAGGCATAGCACTGATGCCTGTGCTGGGCCTGCAGACACGATTTACAAAACATTACATCTGGAAAAGGCAGCTACTTGTCAAAACCTGTCATGTGTTGTGTGCTTGCAGTATTTCACATGGTAAGATCTACCCACACACCACGAGAGTGTAGCCTGAGAAGGCACCAGGAAACTGTTGCGCCATCATCTCCATCATAGCTTGAAAAGCCACCACCTACATGGTTGGTCAGGTGACAAGTCTCGTGAACAGGGTGGTTTTCTGATCAGTGCACCATACTTGCTACAAAAGGTTTTTCTTCATCTTTCAGCAATTTTATCAGTTCTGATGGCGATCCATGACTACTGCACACAACTGTGTGCACAACTCAATTGAATGGGTCAGTGATTGTCAAGGTAGAGCAACACATGAAAAACAGCGACTAAAGGCATGTTTGTGCTGATGCTGGCACACAGTTGAGGAGTTGCTGCAGTCAGCTGCTTTTGCTCTTGATATCTTTTGCGATGTAAATGCCATCCCTCACTTGTTGCTTGAACTTACAGCTGTCTATCAACCATACTGTCCTGTTTGTTGCCTTTTACCTGCTTGCCCATCTGGGGTGCAATCACTGCAAACAAGCCTGCGCTCTTCACATCTGCTGCAAGCTTGTCCCTGTCCCCTCCCGTAGTGCCCATGACAAAAGGTGTTCGGTGCTTGATGTATAGGTCAGCCATCTCGTGGACCACATCAGGCAGAGTATAGTCAACCATGATCAGACCAGGATGCTGCTGCTTGGCCTGCAGCAGAAAATGCAGCGGATATAAGATGGAGCGCCTGTGTCAGAGGCTACATCTCTCACGGTCTAGACCATGGGACTGTACCTGGACAGCAGACAATGGGGAGTCTGCTTCAGATGTATTATGCGCTTGCTTCATTGTGCAGCCATACTTGGGCTTTGAGCGGGTTTCAACTTGTGTCAGCTTTGCTGACCTGTTCAATGACGGTGTCCCTTGTGTCAGGGCCAACCAGCTGCAATGTATGTCCTGCTACTTCAATAAACTCGCTGGCTGCTGCTTCCTTGGCTCCGCACAACGTGTACGGTACAAGGGGTAACCCTGCTCTTACTGCCGCTTCTGCTACTGCTCGGCCCATCTTTCCGGTACAACTATTCACCATCAGGTGAGGCTTTGCAGCAAGTACTTGAACAATTCTACTTCTGCTCATTTTAAAAGCAGAGATGCCTGCTGATTGTTTGCAGGGCTTGGTGCCAAACGCCCTGTGAAGACGCATCGCAGCCATCACTTTGTATGTGCCTTCAACCACTGGCAGGCAAGCGAGTGCGATGATTGCTTATATTGCGTTGTGATGCTCCAATTTCATAGTCAACATGTCCTGCTGGTATGTCACACTCAGCGTGTTACCTTGTAGTCACACTGCAGACATGTCACGCGACAGGCACCCAGCCTAAACTTAAGGAGGACAATTGCAGAAGCTGGTCCTTTGCGCTTGAAGATTCTTGCTGTAATATTAGCCGCGGCTGATCTGCCAAGTCAATGCCACTGACTGTGGTTGTGGGCTGGTCCAAGGCAAATGCAGCCATCAGAGGGTTCATGGTTACTCCCTGACCCAAAAGTGCAATCCAACTCAGATGCAGTGAAATTGCTTTGTGTGCCACAGGTGGGGCGAGACACCTTGGCAAACAGCTGCTATATCCCCAGCAGATCATGTGCAGACCAGATGCATCACAACGTTTGTTGACTTGCAATAGCCCTGCCATCAAGCCGCCTCAGTGCATGTTCCCTTCACTTACAACTGACAGCAGTGTCTAGTATGCGTCTCAGGCTGGTATGGGTGCTTGGGTGTATCAGAGCTGGTCAGTCAGGCTTGCTCCTGAGGTCCAGGTAAATGAAACTGCCAGTCCAGGGCACCTGCAATGCAGGTGGACCAATGGTTATCCCGGTTGTTACCACAACACACACCAGTTCACAATCCAGACTCAGATACACACTGCACTAGGATTTCATGAACATTGAATCTTTGGCCATGATTGGCCATCACAGCAGCTTCCGAGTTAGCAGTGCCTGCCAAAGCTTCATTCAGCACCAGCTGCAGGCAGGTTGTGGAAGGCGTTCTTTGCTGGCGCAGCTTGCGTCTGATTCAGGGGGCCTGCTAGTGCAGGTGTTGCCGGTTGAGCTGCCAGGTCATGGTACCAGGATGCGTGAACCCCGGGTCACAGACCTCTGCACACTCAGCTGTCAGATTGTGGATGCGCTGCAGGATAAATTATTGTGAGTTCAAGCTGTCATCTTGACAAACCTTGTAAGAATGTACACTATGGTATTTTCAACATTCACCTTCAAGCTTTTCTGCTTGAAATATCCACTGCCATGGCCACATTAGGCACATGCCTGCACACAAGAAGTATTGTGTCACCTCGCAGCAACAACCGTAGTACCAGAACCTGGCACCAGGCAATGCCAGGCTTTTGGGCCCAACTCAAGTCCCAGGTACAATCATCATCAGCAGCCGTCACTGCCGTCTGCTGCTATTTTCAGCAGGTGTGGCAGCTACGCCTTGTTTGGCCACAGCATGGGGGCCTGGATTGTGTGGGAGGTCCTGCAGGAGCTGACCAGGAGGGGGCTGCCTCTGCCTTTGCACCTCTATGTCAGTGGAAACAGGTGATGCAGCTAATGGGTGACAGCGGCACGACTGCACATGATGTTCACGCCATGCATGACTCCCACTCAAGCTTCATCCAAGCCTGCTTCCGCTGCTAGAACCAGAGCACTCAGTGTTCAAGGCAGCTTTGTGTAGCCAACTGGCAGACTATGGCAAAGTTGGCCATTGTCTACATATAGAGAACTTCAAGTTCGTTCAGTGAATGGTTCAGCTACAATGTTGAGCACACTAAGCAGTCACAGCACGGCTTCCGGCCATCAACATATCATATAAATTGGCGTGACCACTGCTAGCTTTGGACACACAGCGACCTGTTTTTGGCTGGCATTGATACCTTGAGCCCTCCTGCTGTCATCTTTGCTTTTCGGCACCATGCTGAAATGCATGATGCAGTGCATGATGGTGCACTTGTACATGCTATTAATGGGTACCAGTGTTGGCTTGGTGCAGAGCTCCCCACCTGTGTGGCGCTGCTGATGACATTGACAGCACACGGATGCACAAGCTGGCACCAGCGGACTTCTGGGCCGCCATGCAGCGGAGGTATGGAATTAACCCCCACCTGGTAAGCTGCATTGTCCTGTCACATCCATATGATGCTGGCCACGGGCAGGTAGCAGCCGCCCTCCTTGCAGCCCTAGTGGATTGAATCCACTGGGTAGACTTGAGGCGCGGGGCCGAGGGCAGAATTGCTGTGGCTGCAGGGAAGGATGGAAAGGGCTATTCCGGCAGAGTACTAATCAATGTTTTTTGACCAGGGCTGACACCTCCAGCCCCCAAGGAGTAGTGGGGCCCCCACTCATGAGAACTCGTAATATATTTTTAGCTGAACTGACTCAGCCTGATCAGTACTATCTCCGTACTATGCGGCATAGTGACTATATATATGTACGTCCTATGGGCCTGCACTGCATTGGATACCTGCAGCCTGACCAGCCAGTGGCAACGTTTCAGGCTATACCATATCTCAGGGACAGGGTAGCTGTAGCTCCCTGAGAGGCCCGGGCCAAGCCCTCCAAGGCTGTTGGCATTCAAACACTGCCAACATCGAATATATGATTATATGTTTTGTTAAGTTGATTATTCAGATATTTGATATCTCAAGTTTACTTGTGTCTTGAAGGCACCTTCACCCTGGAGGGTGGCCTAATCTTGATGTGCCAGTGTGGCTGAGCCACCAAGTATATTACCCCAAGGGACTTGTGGCCGGAAAGGGTAATGTAACCTTCCTTCCTTCCTGCCTGCCTGCTCCTTCCTGCCGCTGCATGCGTGCTGCCAGGAGGACCATCATATGCAAGCCTTCATGTACCCCATGCTGAAAGATGACTTTACACTGGTGGAGACTTACCAGGTGAGCAATGCATGCACAGATGGTGCAGGCAACAGCCCCGTGGACATTGAGCTCCTGAGCTGCACAGCTCTTGCATGGCACCATAGGCACAGGCAAACCAACACAATGTGCATGTCAACCTTTTGAGTTATGCACCATAAAACAGTGCGCCCCGGTCGCATTGACCAGAACCAGATGTGTGCCCCTCAGGCAGAACACCAAGCCAGCCGCCCCACTGTCTAACCTCACCATAAACCAGGTGCCCCTGCACTGCTGCTGCTGTTCAGCCAAGTGCACTTGATACCCCTACCACAGTCCCCATCACAGCTATAGGATCCAGATTGGATAACAGATACAAACCACAACAGGTGAACAAAGCACCAACGGCCATGCCACAGTACAAGAGACCACATGATAAACCACTGCCCTGCAAGCCATATTACCAAGCACTGCATGCGCCAGCCTTAACCAATTTTAGGCTGTCTACCATGGGTATTAGCAAGTGCGACTGGCAGCAGTTGCTTGTGCTGCTGCAGATGACTGCTTGGAGCCAACACGCTGCTGGGCACTTTGAAGAACTCTGGCTGGAGGATCTGGGGCACAACTACATAGATCATGCACCAGACACACTGCTGACAACGATTAAAGCACAGCTGTTGTCAACATGCCGTGGAGCAACAGCAGCAACGGGACGGTGACCGTTGCTATTGCTCCAGGTTACCTGATACCTAGTACTACAGCCAACGTGTGTTCTGCAAACTGCATCAGCTGACCTGTACCCCCATGTAGGGGCTTCTATTCATCTTCTTTCTCTGCTGGAGGCAGCCCACATGGTAGCAGCATTTTCTGCAGGAACTCGTACCTAACCCTGCCAACAGACTCGTTCTGTGCTACTGCAAAGTACGATAACATGTTGTGATGTCCAATATATGAGGCATAGCTGTCTCTATGAATGTTGAGAAGCCACTCGAACTTGGTGATATCAGCATGACCTGCAAGCAGCAAGCAGATAAGGGTATGATGGTGTATGGACTGTTCAGTTACTGTCAGCAAAAGCTTATAGCCCAACTCAACATTGCGGCCGTTTCTTGTCAGATCTTCAAGCAGCTGCTCAGCAAATTGACATCAGTGCTGCAAGAGCTAACAGATGTTGCAGGTCCTCAATGCAAGTCGGCCCTGCTGCTGTAGTTCAATCAAGCCTGTATTACTGCGCAGAAGGAGCGCAGTCTCCCTGGCATGCCAGATGTCCAATGGCCAGCTGCCGGTGATGACACTGCCTACCTGTTCCTACATACTTGGCTTGCAAGTGCTCTATCTGGCTGTTGATATTGAACCGATCGGACAATGTTGCCATATTTGTATAGATAGCAGTTCGAGCAACTCACACGGCAGGAAAGGCTCGAGCAGGAGCGCTGCTTCACGAAACAGTTCTACCTGTGCAACTTAGCATCAAGACTAAGCTGTTACGAACGAGTTAACTTGTGGCAAGCTGCACCGCACTGGAAACAACAAGGATACAGAACGTCTTTCGACACATCTGCAACAGCTGTCTGTCTATTTGGTTAAATGTCACGGCTCCGCCGGGGCTAGTCGTGTCAGATGACTGCAGTGCTCTTTGCCTGCGCACCTGATTGCTTTGTTTGCCAGGGCGTATCTCCCTGATTGCTAATGGCGGCACATCCAGCTGCTCAGGACACCAGGCTCCTTGCGCACCTTGTTGCTGATGCCGTCCAGAAAAGGTTCAGCTCACTTGGAAAGACCGGGAAGCCCCAAACTCATGAGTACACCGTTTTAGCTGGTAGGTATTGCAGAATCAACGGCTGTATGTTCATGTTAACCAACAGGTGGTTCACCTGGGCACTCCCTTGTTGCAGGCATTGTGGCATACTATGCTCATCAGCAGGGCTCTGTTGACGAGTTGCATAACAACTCCCCGGGAACAAGCGTAATCTGTGCTCAAAAGTTCAAACATCCTGCCAGCTTCACATACCCACTGCGTGTAGTAGCGCTCGGCACGGGCACCAAGTGTCTGGGTAGTAGTCAGCGCTCTGCTGCAGGCGACTTGCTGAATGACAGCCATGCCGAAGCCATCTCACGAAGATCTTTCATGACATGGGTATACCAACAGCTTATGCTAGCAGCAGACCACTGGTTGCAGCAAAAACTATCTCCTGTGCCACAGCAGAAGGAAGCCAGGCCTGGTGTATTCGAACCGCATGCTGGCACACCATCATCAGCTTTCTTTTGGTGTAACCACAGCAACATATTCAAGCTGCACCAAGGTGTCAGGTTTGCTATGTACATCAGCCAGCCGCCTTGTGGTGATGCATCGATCTACGCTCAGCAGTGCGAGCAGCAGGGATGTCAACCCCTAGCAGGTACAGGCTCAATCAACCAACAGCAAGCCGGTGTAGTTCATCAGCAAGATTGTCATCAGCTGGCTGGGCCTCTGGCACGGCAGTCACGGGCAAGACAGGTGGGCAAGACAGGTGCTAAGCTAATCAGGCTTGTCGGAGCCTCTGATGTTGGGCAGGCTGCAGCGACTCTTGCAGCCACTTCTGAGCCCCAGCAGCCACAAGCAAACCAAATGGATTGCAGCCAGCAACAGGAGCATGTGCAGCGACAACAGTTGTTGCGGTGTGTGCCAACCGCATCAGATGTTGAGACAGGGCCTCAGCAGTTGGGTGCGCTGCGCCGCAAGCCTGGCAAGGGAGATCCCACACTATCACTCAGCTGCAGCGACAAGATAGCACGATGGTCATGCTTAGGGCTACAGGGCTGCCTGCTAAGCAGCTGCTTGGCAGAACCAATCTACTTGGACCTGCTTGTTGTTGGCACACCTGGAACAGGCAGCAAGGGCACAACAGCACCAGCTGAGCCGGAGCAGCCTTCAGCACCAGACTTAGCAGAGGGTAACTCAGCAGTAGGTGTGGCCAAGGATGAGGTAGATGCTTTGGGTAGCCCTTACAACCAGGCACTGCTGGCGGCTGTGGAGGCAGCAAGCATACGGGCTTTCAGCAGCAGGCTCGCTGGCTGCCATAAGGTACTGCACCCACCATTTGTGGTGAAAGTCCCAATGGTCACAGCTGTTACTGCAGCCAGCAGTAAGCTGGGCTTGTATCCTGACAACATTAGAAAAGTCCCATCAGGTAAGGAATAAGCTGTAACGCTTTGCACTTGTACAAAAGCCTCGTGTGCCCAATATTCACATAGGAACCATGGGAATGTTGCCCCGCAAACTGCTCCATTAGTCTGTGCAGTGACCAGGAGGCTTTTGATCATGTCTCTTCTCAAGAAGCCACGAGCTGCCTGTCAACAACCCAACAGTCTAGCGGTGCTCTCCTGTGCCTGCGATGTCATGCACAGGCTCCTCAGTGAACTGGACCTGCCAGCTACCACTGCTGTCAGTATTTTGGGCACCTGCAGTTGGTAAGGTAGACGTGACAGCCGCTGGTGGTGTGCATGAAGCCACACTTGCAGCCAGCGGGCGCAGATTGGGAGCCGCAAAGAAGGGCCCGGCAGCTGACAGCCAGAAAACTCGCTCAAGGCTGTGTCCTGCAGCTATGTATGCACGCTGGCAGGCATTGCAGGCTGCACTTGCCAGAATGACAGCTGGAAATGCATGCAGCAAAGGTGCTGGAAGCAAACAGCATGATGCAGCGGACAGCAGCTGTTTGCGTTACGCTGAAGCTGCATACAGGTCACAGAAGATGCGAGCTGGACAAAAGTATCAGGAATCCTGGGCTGCACTGCGCAGCACTAACTGTGTCTTTGCGAATTGGCTGGTAAAATGGTGAGTCCTGATGCAACACGTAGGCAGTAGGTAATCAGCTCTGCGTCCCATACCATCACTTAGTGTAACATTATACTGTTGACCATGCTTGCTTGTCACTAGACCCGGCTCCCTGTGCTCAAATATTATAAATGGTAGTCTGCATTTGCTTTACAAAAGCATGGCCAGCCGTTCAACGGTGTAGTAATGCGTTTAAGCACGTCCTTCTGCGTTGGTGTATACATGATCTATTTGTGCATGCTCGTCAATACAGCTGACAAAGATCATCACACGTTGTGGCGATGGGCAAGTCCCATGTGAAAGTCTTTGTCAGGACACGGCCTGTGGCTCGTTCATTCGAGGGATTGAAGTACGTCGAGACAGTCGCTGATTGCCGGTATCCTATCAGCATAATTGGAATTGTTGCTATCTATGACAGATGCTAGAGTGACGAGCTAGCTGGCTGATGTTGATCCTTCAGATGCAGTACTGCTGTCTTTGTACTGCAGAACACATAAGGATAGGGAGACCGTAACCCTAGCTTTTCCGAAGGATGAGGCTTCTGGGCTGATAAATAACCAGCTCGAGAGCCTGACATTCAAGGTACAGCATTGACTGCCTTAGCAGTCAGCACCCGTCTCTTTAGCGCCAACTAGCTGCTCACTGTCCTAGGTGTATTGCAGTATGATGGAGTGCTGGAGAATGTCAGTCAAGAAACTGTCTACAACACATGTGCACATGATGCAGTGGGCAGTGTGCTTGCTGGCTACAATTCAACAGTGTTCTGCTATGGGCAAACTGGTGCCGGCAAGACGTTTACCATGTCAGGCGATGCACACAACTATGCTCATAGGGGTGTAATACCTCGTGCTCTTCATCACATCTTCAGGTAGGCATCAACATTAAATTGTTGTGAAGACGCTATCGCAACATGTGCACGTGATGAGCTACTATGGCCACAGCAGCAGCAGGATTGACTGGGCATGGCATTATACCCACTTGTGGCCAGTACTCAACTGGTTACACCTGATTGCAGGGAGGTTGATCTGCGCACAGACAAGACATACAAGGTGCATGTGTCATACTTGGAGATACACAATGAAACACTCTGGGATCTGTTGTCCAGCAACCCAGCAGCGTCAGACAGCTTATCAATCCTTGATGATGCCAGCAACACTGTGGTGAGCAGGCAGTTGCATCGGCAGCCATACATCTACAGCTGCCACCAGTGTGTCTGCTTGATGACAAACCTAGAACCACTGTTTACGGGTTTAAATTTTCAGTGCAGAGCAACAATCACTCTAAAGATTTTGCAGGGATGCGGTGGATGATGCCAGGATGTTTACAGTCATCGGCCATGGGTGCATTGGTCTGCTCACTAAGTATTGAGACTGCGGTGATGCTGGTTGCTGCTTCTAAACAGGTCCGTGGGCTGACAAAGGTTGAGGTGCGCAGTGAAGAAGAAGCTTTGGCACAGTTCTTTCTTGGAGAGCAGGGCCGCAGTACTGCTGTCCATGTGCTAAACAGCAACAGTAGCAGAAGGTGATATGCCTGGTGTATGTCTATCACTGTCAATTACTGTCTGCACTTTGTTGACCAAAAAAGGTATATCTGTAGAACTTCTGCTTAGCAGCATAGATAAATTACCTATTTAAGGTAGAAGCTGACAACTGTGTTGTGGTCAACACGCATCATCAGTTTGAGGTGCTGAGCACACTTGTCTCCATTTCCTGCTGCGCGACAGTCATGTGCTGTTTAGTGTGTATGTTGAGACTCGCACCAGCAGTGAAGCACGAGAGCGGGCAATGCTGAGCAAGCTTCACCTGGTTGACTTGGCTGGAAGTGAACGCACCAAGAAGACCAATGCCAGTGGGGAACAGCTGAGGGAGGCCAGCTGCATCAACAAGTCGCTGACATTCCTAGAGCAGGTGGTGAATGCACTGGCACGCAAGGACGCACATGTGCCATTCAGGTGAGGGCTGAGACTAATGGTTGAGGATGACAGCAACTGCGTATGATACAGACATTCGTTCAGGACTGCCAGCACGCAGACAGGAGACAAGAAAGCTTCATGCTAGCCGACACAAGTTACACAGACGAACCTCTGTACCATCTGTGTGTAAATGGATAGGTCTTTGATGGAGTACCGCGGTCAGTGGCCATTTGGGTCTCACATGTTGCAATGGGATCACAATTACAGCAGCCCTACTGGCTGTGCTGGGGCCAGCTGACAAATTATGATCAGTCTGCAGCATGTGGTTGAGCGCCAACCCATCATGCTAGGGCCACTCAATTTGTGTAAATTGCAGCCTCCCTTGCCGCTGATGCAGGCAGTCGAAGTTGACAGCTGCTCTGAGGGATGCTCTTGGTGGCAACTGCAAGACAGTCATGATAGCCAACTTGTGGCCAGAGGCAGTGAACCTTGATGAGTGTGCAAGCACATTGCGCTTTGCATCACGTGTGCGGTGCTTGGAAACGTCAGCTGTTGTGAACGAAAGCAGCGACCCTGGGCTTGCCCTGGCAAGGGCTGAAAGGCAGATTAAGGAGCTGAAGCAAGAGCTTGCAATGCGGGATATGCTTAGGTGGGCAGTGGCGGTTGCCGGGTGATGGCTGCTCAGCATTGCCATGCTGCTGCTGCTGATGTACACGACACAATGGCTCACATGCCTTGACTGTTCACTCGCTGGGAGGTGCAGCATGAGCACAGCACATGGTGTCATAGTCCATTGCAGCGATCGTATCAGGTGCCAGGGCCATGACATTGTCCTCCTGGCTGTAGCTATCAGCCCAGCAAACAAGCTTGTGATGGCTGCTATTGTGTGCATCTCAGCGGCCGTGGTCGCATAGTTTATGAAGACCTATCAGAGAGCGAACAGTGGGAGCTGCAGCAGCTTGTGCTCAGATACCTGTCAGGTGAGCCACATGTAGAAGTTCAGGGTGCTGTGGCGAACAGAATTATGGTCTCAACATCATCAACCTTACAGCTGCTCTGCACACACAGGCAGCTGACTACTTTCTTTTTGTTCTTTGAGAGTGCTCTGGCGGCAGCACACAAATCGAATCATGACTTACCCACAAAGCCTGCCATCTGTTGTGCAATTGGCAACCAGTAGCCTGTGTGCCATCTGAAGTTGTTTACATGCACCATTTGAACTGTTGTGGGGCCTGTGCAGGCGCTGTTGACCTTCATCAGCTGCCTGTTGACTCCCTGAAGCGCATCAAGGAGACGTACAAGGCATTCAAGGTCGTCGCAGGAAGCTGGGCAGCACAAGCAGGGCAAGGGACACAGGGAGCAGCGGCAAGCTTAGTAGACACTGCGGTAAGCACAGCAGTATCGTTGATGCTGTTCAGCTGATGAAGACACGTGCAGGTTATCACCAGTGCACTGATGAAAACATGCCATGTCAGCTGCAGAGTTCCCTCTGTTATTCCACGTGCTCATTCATTGAGTGACTCATTGCTGTTGCGGCCGCTGTGTTTCAGTTGAGCAGCTTGTCTGGGTGTGACACCGTGGGTGTTGGAGATGTTGACCTGGCGGCCAGTGCTGGCTTCTGTGTTGGCACAGCACCTGCACAGGCCCGACCTGTCATGCCACTGTCACCAGCAGCTGACCAGGCAGCAGCAGGCAAAAGCCCCAGGTCAAACAGCCCTCCAAGAACCCATCAGCTCTCACCAAGGCGTAGCCAGCCACAAGAGCAGCAGCACCATCAGCAGCGGATAGCTTTACCACCAGCAGCAGAGCAGCAGGTTGAGGAGGTTGTGAAAAAGGGCTTGTCCGCAACTGCAGTTAGTGGTTGGAGTCTCAGAATGGCGGCTCTTGAGCCTGGCAGCAGTGGACCAGAGGCCTCGGATCGCAATGCTTTGTTCTCAAAGTACAAGCACTCAGTGTCTGAGGGACGGCAGCAGTCTGAGCAGGTCAGGCTGCAGCAGCAGCAAGTCAATGAGCTCAAGCAGAAAATTAAGGTGAGACGCATAGGCAGGCACATTTGGCTGCCAACAGTCTCAGCTGCACTTGTTGTTGTTTCTATCGACAGAGCTCATCATGCTTGACATGGTGTGACACGACCGGCTGCCAGCCACGTGGGTCAGTGGCGCTGGGGCACCTGGGTGTTGTTGGAGTGCACTGAATGGGTCTGTCACTGTTGTATGTGCCCTGCAGGTTGTCAGTGCTGAAGTGAACAGCTTCAAGACAGGCATTGACATGCTGAGCAGCCAGCTGGAAGCCCGCAAGGCTGCTATACCAGCAGCAGTAGACAGCAGCAGTGGCAGCACAAGAAGCAGCCAAAACAGGGAAGTGCTGGACAATGAGCAGTACCTGTTGACTCAGCAACTTAAAGCAGCCAAGGCCAAGTAAGTGCCACTGTAGCATGCAGATCACGGCTTGGCACAAATCCAGGATCATGTAGATGGGCTACATGCACAGCAATCAATAGCTGCCATCAGCAATGTCTCTGTAGGTCTCTTACTTGCTCTACATTGCTTCCTTCTGCAGATATCGCAGTTCATTTGACACGCTGAAGGAGCTGCGAAGCGGTCTCGAACCTGCAGTAGACAGCCTGGCAGCGGCAAAGGAAGCGCTTCTGGTGGGCTTTGATGACTGGCTCATAAGTGATGGCCAGCAGATGGACACCAGTCACCAGGTGTGTGCCTGCATATGTGGAATTTCTCACAATGATTTCTCACATGCTCTGCAACTGGACTGTGCACACAGCATACAGCCTGTGCTCCTTGTACATAGCACTTGCATCTGCTAATCCATGGCTAGCTGTGTTATGGGCATCTCTGATAGCTTGTGACCACTGGCACAGAGTTCTGCCTGGCAAGGAGGACTGGATGATGAATATGGTGAGCACTTAGACCCAACTGAGGCATTTGACAAGATGGACCTGGCGCGCAAAGCAGCTGCAGCAGGGGATCCAGACAGTGCAGCATATTTTGCGGCCAGGAAGCAAACCAAGGTGATGGCTGCACGGTCACTTGGGTCTGCACGCAAGCCTTGAAGATGTTGACGCTATCCTGGACCATCCCATGCAGGCATCATCTTTTTAGTGATATGTTATATACATATCATCTTGGAGTCTTTTGGGTCGCATGTGCGCACACCATCAGCAAGCTGCCACTGGCTGTAGTCACACCTGAGCAGCACGACAGCAGACAGCTGGCAGATGGCCATTTGGAAACTGGCATGGGATGACAGGCATGATGAGCGGAACCATTGTTGAAATCTGTTGAGGTGCGACAATCTGCAGCATAATGGCCAGGTTCTGGGTCCCCCTTCACACACCCAATGGGGCCTACGGCATGTTGATGAGTATGCTGTTGCCATGCACCCTTCATGCCAATTTGTGCACAAAAAGAATTCCAGTGTGTCCTCTCAGTGCCCTTGCGATGCTAGCCTTCTGCGGCAGCAGTCACCTACAATATTATGGCTTTCCCGAGATTTTCTGCACGGTCGACAGCAGCCTGTCAGGTCCCGGCATCTGCAGCTGAAGCCGAAGCCTTGCTATAGTGCACCCCCTGGATATTCAACTCAATTGTTCCGATCGCGGCAAGAGCTCTTCGCAAGAGTCCTCGACGGACTATGGCTGATGTAGGCTGCGGTTGCTGCTGCTTCTGCCAGCACTGTGAAGATAGTGCTCTACTTCATAGAGGTATGCCTGAAGTGCGACAGGCTGCTATAGCTTTATATATATAAAGCCATATATGGCTGCATATGCTGGTCACAGCATCCGCCTGTGCTCACTGAGCTGGCAGGCCCTCACCAGGGACCCCTCACTTGACAGCACACTGCTATGACGTCTCTAAATTCGGCAGCCATGTTTACACGCATGTAGTGCACCGTAATATCCGTATGCATACGTGTGAGGTCATGTAGCGGTGCATATGTTTACACCTACATGTGCCGTACACGGCTGGTACACACCCGCCCATGTCACACGTGCAGTACACGTGTAGTGCATGCGCGTGTACTGCACAAACGTGCCGAACACGTCTTTCCGGTTGCACGTGTAATACACGGCAAGCATGCGTGTATCTGCATCATAGGCAATCTGTGCGGCCTGTGCAGGCTATTTGCTGTTCCGATACAGCCATGGCTGCTTACTGTGACATACCGGACAAGACTGCGGACCTGTTACATCACCCTGCCAGGCCCAGTGGGCCTCAGCTGCAGTGCAGTCTAAGTAGGTTATGACCTGCAGCTGTTATTTGCTAAGCAACAAGTGACCAAGCCACTGGAAATGGCATTATATCTCAATGACATTACCTGTCAAAGAGATGGAGCCCATGCAACATTTGCTGAGCTGGCAAATGAGCTGGTGATGTGCACTGAACACGCTGGAGCCACAATGATCTGATGGGAGATCTAGCTCCCTCAGGCCCGGCATACCAACAATATTAACCCATAACATACAGTGCACTATGCCATGACAGTGTCACTCATGAGATCTCACTGAGCACCAACTTGGTAATGGCCAGGGTGGGTTCTGCAGCATCTTGATAGCGTGACCCATTGCTGCGCTGACTTGCATGGCACTATTTTATGACAACAAGGGGTGCATGCGATGACAAATACGAGATTAACACATAGTATGCAACAGCAAGACCTGATCCAAGCAACCACTGCAGAACAGTATGCACCATATGACTGGTCTCTCATGTCTTCCTCTGGACTCGAGCAATCCACATGCACAAGGATATCGGCATCAAAGACAACGCAACATCCACCAGCAGCCTGTAATGTGAGAACACAAGCGGCACTATCTTGCATCCTCTCCAGGCTGCACATTCCCTGTAGCTGTCAACCAGCAAATCGCTATGATGCCTCTTACATGGCGCATCTGCTGTGACAAGCAAGCCACTGCTGTAAAGTCAGGCCTTCAGCACCAAGCTTGCTGTCTTGGCAGGCTTGTTACCCTGCAGTAAACAAACACATATAACCACCTTAGAATGCAATTCAGGTGGTGAAAGCACGTACATCGGATGGTGTGCGCAGTAAGTTCCTAACTTACTCTTTAACAATATATCCAATATACTCTTACTAACCTTAGTAAGGTTTCGCACTCCAACTTGGAACGGTTCGGAACCCTTCCGAACTTTTAACTGCGAAACCATGCACGGTGCAGGTGACCTGCACGGGAGGTGTGAGCTCTTACCTGATGCTACTAGCTGCCCTTGCAGGGAGTTTCTGAAACTTTCTGGCAGCGCCTCCATCTACTGCCAGTGGCAAGACGTCCACTTGATGTTGCTGCCGTGCGACTCGCATCGAATACCTCTCCTACGCTTACGCCGTGCACATTTTGACTCATTCAACAGTGTTGCTTATTGCTGCGATGGCGCCTTACGCCACGTCGCAGGCCAACGACATTGCGCGCAATTCTTACCATTCTGTGACAAACAATGAGGCTGGCAACAGCCGCCGCCACTAGTTTACAGTGAGTCAACGGCACTGCTGCTCACACTGCGTGGCACGAGCAGTCCCCGGCCCGGCGAACAGCGGATGCCAGTGGCATCTGACAATGGCGCGCCAGATGTCACACGTTGTGAAGGGCAGCCACGCCAGGGGGCCACGGTGCCGCCAGAGTCTGACCGAGGATAGCCCGTAGCGTGTCCCGTTTTGCCACATGGCACGTTAGCTATACACATTAGCTACCGTCTCGGATGCAGCCGCTGCCGGGCACTGCTGGCAGCAGTCCACAAAATCGCCAGAGGAACTTCAATCTCGGTGACTTGACACCGTTTTCAACTAAGTTTTAGTTAAAGTGCTGTTAGCAAACCAGTGCATCCGAGTCAGGTGCTACCTACAGCTATATAGGGGTATAAGCAATCATCGTTGCAAGACGATCGTTGTGATGCCTGGCATGTGGCCAGCAACGGACTTGTGACGCATACTGTGCAGTAGTATCATGCCACATAGGCTCAGACTATGTCCTATGGAAGAACAGTGTCTGACACTGAGAGTCTCAGAGCATCAGGAGTCCTTATGGAATCTTTACCTGTTGTGCTAGCATACTAGACAAGGGCAAATGTACAGTAATCAGTACAAATCTTGCAAATGATGAAGACCATCTTCTTGGTGACCATGGCATAATGTGGCATATTCAGGCAAGCACACAGACTCTGTCACAGAGTCTTGGCGAGTGGCTTTGGGCCAGCACACGACCTCATGAAACATGTAATTGGGCCAACATGGCTAATGAGCTAACCGCCCATAGGCCAGTAACTTACGTGTCGGACACCAAGTGTAACTCAAGTGCATCCAATTCGGCTATCTACAGCCCAATGCAGGTGAGTTTTCAAGCCAGTGGAGTCCATTTGCAGCTACCATAGTGTTGGCAACCAAGCAATCAACATGTTTTGGAAGTACGCTCCAACTTGCCATTAATGGTCAGCCTGAATGCTTCGACTCTGCAGCACGTGTTGACATGGTCACAATGCACCTGTAGTACCAGCAGAAGTGCCGGGTCCCCTTTCCACAACCCCCTCGCCCCTCGTTGGCGAATTCCTGCTAGGAGTGCCACTCTGATCAAAACCTCGGGTGGGCGGTATGGTGCCTTCGGGCATGTCTTCTGGCCGGTCCATGTTCATCTGAGGCACACTGAATTCATCCTGCTGCTTCGCTGCTTCTGCAGCTGTGGGTTGTGCCAGATCTCCAGGCTTTGACTGCATGTCAGGGTTCCTCGGCGCATCTTTTCCAGCAGTCTGTGGAGATACATGCCGTCTGCTGCTTACATCTACACCCTGTGCTAGATGAGGCTCAAGGTCTGGGCCTGCAAGGAACCAATTCCGGGCAGCACAAGAACAGGGAATGCGCGGTATGTCAGCAGTGTAGCCTATGATGCTGAGGATGAGTTCCAAGATGATGCCATAGGCATTGGACTCAGTCTGCAGCAGTCTAGACAGATCTGTCCTGGCCTGGAGTACACAGTCAATAATGCCACTGGGTTTACACCAAAGCATGCAGACTGGTGCTTTGTGCAAACTGCATAACAGGCCAATGCAAGCCGCAGGAGCTGGATTGGTGTGCCGAGGAGCTTAAATATTGAAGTGGTCTCTGATCCCTGGTGTTCCGCTCAGCAGGCTGGCACATGGCAATGTACTGGGTAACTTCCACCTGCTAGAGCCCAGGGCACATTGTTCAGCTGGTGCATTTCAGCCATAGAGGTGGGCTTGGCCATCCCTGGCTGCTTTACACACCATTAGTATTTGTCAGGGGAAGACTGAGCCAACACTCTGAGCTGAGCAAGCTGCTCATGGGCTGCCTACAAAACGACATGCTGTGGTGTCTATGTGACTGGTGGCTGGACCCTCTTTTGCGGCTGATGCCTGCCATGTAGGCACTAACCTTCGTTCTCCTGAGCCTCCTTGGCAGCCTCATTGCGGATTGCATTCTTACTCACGGTATCCCCATCAGAGTCTTTGCCACCATATGGCAGGGTGCTGAACGTGCACAGATGTAATGGTCCTGCATGGCAGATTGGTAACAAGCACAGGAGCCACTGTGGGCAGCAGAAACCCCTGATTGGATGCAACTGAAAAGCTGCTGCGGACAACTCATGCTGCAAGTTGCATGTGGCAAGCTGTTTGACATATCAAAACTGCCTCACGCAACTGCATACTACAGCAACCATGGGGCATTCCTGTTCCCTCAGCATTTGCATTGTGTTGTCATCTGCTTATGTAGGTGACATGTCAGATGTCACTTGGCACGAACCAGGTGGTCTTAACATGCATGCCTAATCAAGGATACACCTGGTGTATGGAGTCACGGAGCTGTGCCCAGCAACTTGGCAAATTGACAGCCACATGTGCATGCAGCTCAGTGCTGTTGCAGTGATCTATAGGATGGTTGCAGCATCTACTTGCTGTTGTAAACAAACCTGCCAAGCTAATATAAGGCAATGATGCACAGTGTTTGATCAGTGCAGGGGCCCCAGCACTGCGCAGGGAAGCCAATTGCAAGTGCATGTTGTAAGCCAACTTGAATGCAGGGAAACGTGAAAACCAGCTGGACTTGCTGACTTGTTGACTCTGAGACAACAGGACAATGAGTTGTATGCACTATACGTTCAAGTACAGTATGCTGGGCTGAACAGGTTCCGTCTAGCCAGGCCACGCAACTTTCGTCACCGTGTGTAATTATAGCACCAGTCTTGTCAGCCTGCTGCAGGATCCACGCTTCAAAATCAGAGTTGAACGATCATTTTGTCAAGATCTGCCAAACTGTCCACAACGGCCCACCTATCTAGCCGTACTGCATGCAGTACAGTACTGTGCAGCTGCTCTGATCAGTCAATGCGCACCAGGCATTCCCCCTCTCAGCAACCTTCTGCTGCACTTGGAAGATGACTTGTTGCGTCCTGACCCCGTACTGTTGTACGAGAACCCTCACGATCACGGAAGAACCAGTAGCAAGGGGTATATATATACCCCTTGCCAATAGAAGGACTTCTGCACGACGATGGTTGTTTAACAAACCAACTTACAGCAAACAAAAGACTATGATGATTCCACGCGACTGATGCGATAGGCTAACCCCGTCAATCATGTAGGGTTCTTTACAAACTTGTATTCTATTCCAGCCGAAGAACCATCATGTCACTGGTCTGGAAACCGTGGTGGCCGGCCCCAGCTGCCTGTCTGTTGAGATCTACTACTTTCTTCTCCTGGTACGCTACCTAAGGATGCACTACGCTGCATAGCTAGCCCAGGGCTGCTGCGCCTTATGGCTGGTCGTAGGCCACTGCCACTAGCTGCTGTAGCCCTGCTGCTGCCACTTTCACCTGTAGACCCACCATCTGCTTCAGCCCCCTGCCTGCTGCTTGGCACTCCCACAAAGCTTACCCTGGCTCTCCCAGGTCCGCTTCCTTGGCGTGCATTGAACCCTACAAACTCTTCAGAGCCTATGCCTATGCCCCCTGTGGGGATGTACCCGTAGCTTGCATCACTCATCCTGCTCTCCTGCCGCAAGCTGGAGGCCAGCAGGCCCCCAGGTGTAGATGATAGGTAGCTACCACTTTCACTGCCCGAGTAATCACTGCCCTCTTCTGGTGCCAGGGCCCCAGTTGCAGTGAGGGACTGTGGGGACAACGTGTGGATGCCCATGCGCATGCTTCTAGCCATGGTGTACACCCAGCTGCCACTGCCTGTGGATGACTGAGCAGCATCAAACACACCAGTATGGGCTGGCGCAGGCCCACGCAGTGGCACTGGAGGAGCTCTAGACCCGCTGCCAGGCGTGACCCGGCCAGACTCTTGTGCATCTTCCTCTGATGCTTCATCCGCAAGCAGCGGGATGACCAGCTCATCGGGTGCTGCAGCAGCTGACCTGGCTGCTGAGCTTGGCCCTGCAGGCTGTGTGGGGGACACTGTCCTGCGTCTGCTCTGAGGTGCCCCAGGCGGCTGATGCTCTGTTACTATCGTGGTGCCTGGACAGACACAGCATGCACAGAACAGCCAACTCAGATCAACTTGCTGCTCCTGATTGCGTCATTATGCACAATAAGGATACCAGCAAGCGCAACTCCCTGTACAGCAGCACCTGATCCTCTTGTAACGCAGGGAGCCTGGTGCCACAACTTGGCCTGCACATACACTCCTGAGCTTCTTGTTACCTGGCAAGCAGCTCTTAAGTATCTCATTGTAGAGGCTTGTGCCACTGATGAGCACCAGGAAGCCCACAACCTCCAACATGTGGAAGCGCTCCCAGCCAGCATGTAGGGCGTAAAGCCAGATGAACAATGTGCGGCAGGCGTCAATTGTGGCGCGAGCAGCACCTGACAGGGACTTGGTGACTGCAACCAGGAATGAGAGACATGCACGGTGAGCGTCAGGCAGAAGCAGAGGACAGAAGACGTCAGCAGTTCCTGCATGTGTAGGATGCACACAAGCAGTCTGTGGTGGCAGGCCATAGCAAGTGCATGGACTTGCTGGCTGTGACTGGAGCCGACCATTTGCAACCCCCAGTCCACTGAAACCACTGGAAGATTTGTGTCGAAATTCTTACCCGAGACACCAAAGAAGTTGAAGAATGCGATCGACAGTATGCTGCCGTACACAGCCAGACCCAACTGTGGGTTGGAAAAGATTTCCCTGAAGGCGGCTGCAGCATCGTCTAGAGGGAACCCATCTTTGCCTCTAATGACTGATGTCAGAGGCAGCGCGATGCTGCACAGCACAAGACCCCAACAGCCCTCAAGACCAACAGCAAGCAAGGCAGGCACCTGCAAATGATAGCAGCAAGACAGTTGCCCTGCTGTACTTGCTACACCATGTCCGCAGCCAGGCAGAGTCGGACCACTCAGTCTTGTGATGCCACTAGGTCATGCTGTGATGAGTGGATGAGACGCATGTCGTCATCTTTGTCCTGAGGACTGACTTCTGAAAACCATGACTGACTGACCAGGCAGCTGCCACACTAAGTCATGCATGCAGGTGGTTTGTGTAGACTAAGGCAGGACTCTCAATGGCACCGACCCAAGTACGTGTTTATGACAAATCATTTACTGCTATGCACTATCACTGCCTGAACATCAACAGCAGAGCTGCTGCTGGTGATGTCAATATCATGGCATTGATCCCCACCTTGAACTGGACCAAATACTTCTCTTCCGTGATGAATTGTAATGCTGTGAACATCTGAGCAATGACCACCAACATGTCACCAAACAGAGGTGCAGCAGCCACATCAGATGACTCACCACCCAGCACCCTGCTGCTGGTGTAATGTGATAGCCCACCCTGTAGGCCCAGCAAACCCCTGCTGGCAACCCTGCTGTAGCCTGCACTGTAATGCAGGTGCAGCCCAGCTGCTGCGGTGGTGTTGTGGGCGGAAAGTCCCAGGTTGCTGCCCGCTGGAATCAAGCTGGTGTTGTTGTGCCCTGCAGACTCCTGGTAAAGCACTGAGGATGCTCCCACCAGTGCTGCGCCAGCAGTGATGAGGACCATGCCCAGCCAGTTGTGGATGTACAGTCGACGGCGCAAGATACTGATGGTGAACATGCCGGCAAACAGCACCAGCGTGCCACGCAGCATCTGGTACGTAGAAGCATATCTGTAAGCGATATCAGAGCACAACTGTCATGGCGTACACAAGCGGACACACGTGCATTGCCGAGCGCTTGGCCACAATATGCAGCTGGCGTCTTGTGCATCAAGCTGCACTTCATGAATGCAGTTGATGCTGTGACAAGGATCTGCACAGGAGCTGTTACTTACGTATAAATAAGTCCAACATTCATGAAAGTCGTGCCTGTTGCGTCACAAAGGGTTGGCACAGCAAATGCAAGTATCCTGCTGATCCTCCTGGTCCGCTTTTGCTCAGCAGGCATGGGCACATAAGCCGGATCAAGCCGTTTGGCTTTGCGCTTGCGCCACCGCATGTAGAAGTAAGGAATTAGGCACAGACTTTCCCCGAAGAACATGCAAGCACTCTGCACTGCGGGGTGTTTGAAAGTGAGTGGGGTGCCATCTGGCAGGTGTCCCACGATCGTTATGTCCTGCAATACAGTGTTTGAAATAAGGCTCAAGTTCCTTATTAAAGCCCATGATACTGATGATGAGCATTTATGAAGCAGTGAATAAGCTGTGGGCGCTGCATTGAGAACATCATTGCCTGTGAGGCAAGCAATGTAATAAAGGTGTTGCTGCTGTTGGCAAAAGAGCACTTTCCATGCACTGCCCCACCGTAGGCACAAGGCAGCAATCTAGACATGAGATGTTAGACGCAACTCAGCAATTACTGCAGGCCCTATCTACCTGGTACTTGGTGGCGATCGTGTTGATGGTGCCGGTGAGCAGCATGCACAGAGCCAGAACCAACACAGAAGCCCGCATGGCGATATCCGCGTCACCAGCTACAGAGGTTGATCGTATGCTTCAAGATTGAGAGTGTGTGGGCCTGTAAGGTGTTCAACAAGTATCCCCTCAGGTAGACCGTGGAACTGACGTGGCAGGAAGTTCAGAGATGGGACTCGGTCCCTGATGATCATATCACATGTAAGTCACAGTTCGTATTAACACTATGCAACGCCTTTCGTGCGGGCTAAGTACTCTGCTGCTGTATTAGTTGGGCCAAGTAAGTTGGCTCGCCAAGGCCACGGTCGGACCGTCCCACAACGGCGCGAATATGTGAAAGCTACTGACTTGCAATGTAGATCTTGCAATGAGTTGCCTAGCAGTGATGCGCCCTAGCTGCCAAGGTCGCCTGCAAGGAAGCACAAACTTGGGTTCCCTAGGCCTCATCCTGCCTGGCAGTGACAGTTGGTTGCCTCTACCACCAAAACTGACTGCTTGTCGGCATTAGACTGTGCAACCTGAGGGTGAGAGCCTATTGCATGGGTATGCAGTGATGTAAAAGAAATTGAGCCATGCAACAAGTGATGTTGGCCCAAGGGGTGATAACATGGTGGGCATCTCAACTTGCTGCATGGAAAGGGTAGCTTCTGGAAAGGGTAGCTTCCTTCCTTCCTTGCTTTTGCTGCATGGCTCAATTTCTTTTCATGGTAGAAACGAACAAGAAAGGGCTCAACAATGTGCAGATATGAATGGAGTTACTAAGAACCACAATGGACTCCATGGACTTGTTGCATGGCTCAATTTCTTTTACAATGGACTCCATCCAATCTTGAAGACTTGTGGTGCAACTAGATGAGGGTAAATTTCACAAGAGAGTCCGACTCTGACATTGAGCCATGCAGCATTGGATGAGCTGGCCAATGAGCTGACATGCAAGGGGGTCGCCCTTCTGTGACGCATCTAACCAAACCAACCTTGTTTGATCAGGTGGTGCTGCAAACGTTGTTGAACGACTCATCCAACATCAGAGCACAAGGAACAAGAACCACTACATCCAAATGGGAGGAGTCCTCCCAGAATGCTCCATTATACCCAGACGCTTGGCAGCCGTCACTGCCACAGTGACAATGTAATCATTCTTGCTGAGACAATGTCTCAACAGACCCGCAAGCGCAGCAACCCAACGCTCCCAAAGACAATGGTATGTGTCACAATACTATCGTATGGGGCATACACCGTAAATGCAATAGTGGTATTGATTTATAAATGCAACAGCTATCACAAAGTGAACATTCTGCAGCCAGAGGCGTTGAACATTGGGCATAGAGAAGGCAGACGGATTGCAACCACTGGTTGTTGTATAGCACATGGCATGCTTGCCATCTGCATGCGAGAGACAATGGCCTTTACTTCAAAACCACACAAGCAATGTGCATCTTGTCAGACAGCACAGTATACAGGATGATACAAAACTGCCTTCTCTGGTGTTGGATGCTGTTGTGCGCTGGATGTGCAGCAAGACATCCTTGTTACATGCATGGTTTGACCCTATCCAACTCAGTGCCACAAACGCTGCACCTGTGCACCAAATCTTTATCACAGTCCAGGCAGAAAGGCAACCAGAATAATGGACAGCACACCCAGAAAAGAGCTATAGCGCTGCCCCAGGCAAACAACCCGCTCTCCCTGCGCGCGACTGTCGGGCCAGCAGACTGACATGCTGGGCAGATGTGGGGCCGAGGTAAGGCAGTCAGAGAGGGATCCTCAGGCGCCAGCAGGCGGCTGTACTGCTGCGTAGTCACCGGGGCTGGTGGATCTTGGTACCTTTGTGGCGTTATTACAGATCCTGTGCCATATTGCTGCTGGTGGGGTGGCAGTGTAGGGATGCCCATCACAGGATCAGGGTGCACTGGGTATGCTCCTGCAGACGGTGATTGAAGAGCATGTTGATCAGCAGAAGTCTTGATTGATAGATAATTGCAGAGACTCTTGAGTTAAATTTCGCATGAGGGCAGTTACTGCCTACAAGAAGGTGCAGTGCATGCCACCATCTGTAGCTCAACAGGACAGCGATACGCCAGCATGGATGACAGTGCTTGCCCCCCAAATATGGTACGTTCGTATCAAGCCCAAAATCAGCGGTGTGATGCATACACTTACCTGGTGCCACTATCTGTGGGTATGCCTGAAGTGATGGTGCTGTAGGTCCATCCTGCAGCAGCGGGGTTCGCATGTCGTGTCCCATACGAGCTGTCGACGTTATTGGAGTACGGTATGTACAGTGTGATTGGTTTTCTCGCACAATCAGCACTGTGATGCCCCAAAAACGTGACGGAAGGCCTGAAGAAGAGCTGGTTATCTTAGGCACGCAGAGCTGCACCACATCTGCGTAAGTATGACTCAAGCAGAATAGTTTCAAAACTTGTCCTCGGTTCCTCCTTGTGTTTTGGTTATGAACCGCTAACGGGACTGCCGGTCACACCCGAGAATACCCTGCACGACTGGCACGTAAGTACTTAAAGCATCTTGCCTTGTACATGTACTGCCCACCAGGGGTGATCAAGCATCTCACTGCTGGTTCACCATCTCCGCAGCGTACTGCTGCCCAAGCCGACGATGGCCCTGGGCATGATCAAAGTCGGCGATGGAGTAGATGAAGGCATGAAAGAGAATGTAGTTGTCAGGTGCGGGGTGCGATATTTAGGATGCCCTGAAATCACCTCCTGGCATGACAACAGTACCAACAATACCAGTGTCTTCGGGGTCATCTGCCAGCATGTGAGGCAGCTTCGTGTGATGCGCACAGCTCACACGAAGTAGCAGAACATCTGCATGTTACAATGCATGCATGCATTCTACTTACTGACCCATGCCGTAATATACACGGATCCTGCACAGCAAGCTGCAATGTTGCCCAATGTTCCCGCAGCTGGAAAGACCTCCCTTCTGCAGTCCTATGCCACATCTTCACTATCATACCGTACAAGCGGTTGGTTGTAAAAGCAGTCTGCAGCAGCTGGCGACAGGCCATCAACAGCAGCATCAATTCAGTCAGCATTCCTGCAGCAGACTTGCATCTGCTGAGCCACCTGCCCAACATCAAGCATCTTACAGTGCGCGGGGCGGCAGTTGTGCAACAACATAAGCAGTGCAGTCAGCAGAGCAGCGGAGCAGCTGAAAAGGCATCAGGGAGCAGTGCACAGGGTGGAAGATGTCCTGTTGCAGCGTGGCCTCCTGCTGCAGCACCTCAACATGCTGCCAGCAATCGCAGCTGCAGTAACACAGGCACTGACTGGGGTCAGCAGCAACACAAACAACAACAGGAAACACAACAGAGGCAGCAGCAGCTACCAAATGTTTGGTCACTTGCAGCCCCCAGGTTATTTAGCCATCTGGTCACCTTAGAGTTGCTGCATTGCCCACAGGTTATACTGCAGCTAGCAAACACCCTGTGCCAACCAGGTAGTGAAGACAGCATGCAGCCACAAGCAGCGGCATTCTTCTCTCTCAGGGTGTTGAAGCTCGCCGGCAAAACGTCAGGGCCTCTAGACAGGTTGTTATCAGCGCTGCTGCATTTGCAACAACGGCAGCAGCATCAGCAGCAGCACAAAGGCTCTGGTGTGGAGTCTTCAGCTGCTGTAGACCACTGCGACAGCTACAGCAGCTCAGGTGGTGTGGCGCTGCACAGGCTTGACAATTTGCTCATCTCAGGCTGCATTGCATCAGGCCCTTCATCCAGTCAACTGGAGGTCCTGCTGCAGCAATTACCAGCGCTGCAGGTGCTGCAGCTGTCCAGCTGTGCTGAGCTGGCCGCAGTGCCTCCAGGTGTGTGTGGCTGCAGCCAGTTGACAAGACTAGTGCTGAGCCACAATGAGCTGATCACACACCTTCCAAAACAACTGAGCCAGCTGACAGCATTGCAGGTGAGGTGGCTCAATGCGATCATGGCTCTTGCTCAGAGCATGAAATGTACACAAATGCTGCTGAAGGCTACCTGACCCAGTACCTGTCCTTTGATTCTGATGGCTGGCAGTTGCAGTGTCTGCTTGTCCATACACCGCATGATAACAGCAACAGTCCCTTTTATGTACCCTGTTGCTGCATGCATTGGCTCCTATAGCCACACCTCCTCTCTGCTTGCAGGATCTCGACCTGACAGGCTGTGCCATGTTGCAGAGCCTGGGACCTGGCTTCAGCAGCATCACCAGCCTGACAACACTGAACCTGTCAGGACCATCAGGACTGTGGCTTGACTACTCAGCAGCACAGCATGCGCACACTGCAGCTGCAGCTGCAACGAACCAGATGATCGCAGCCAGCGGCGACAGTGGTTCGGCAGCAGCAGCAAGGGCTGCTCTCCCACAGCTGCTGCTGCCTCCCCTGCCCCATCAGCAGCAGCGACAGCTTTTGCCCGAGCTGGCCAGCTTGTCACAGCTTCACACCCTGAACCTGAGCAACAACCGGCAGCTGATGGTTGTGCCTGCCTGTGTATCAGTACTGACTGGTCTGGCTGTGCTGAATGTTGGGGGCTGTGGTGTGAGGTGGCTGGGTGATGATGTGCTTGAGTGTGGGGGCCTACAGCAGCTGCTGCTGAGGGACAATGTGCTGGCAGAAGTGCCGGAGGACATCAGCAGACTCACAAGTCTCAAGGTGAAGCTGCTGCAGGGGGCTCACATGCAGCAGGCTGATGGATCAATCTGCACTGATTTCATAACACACATACTTGCACCTTGACTGGACTGTGCCTCACCTAATTTGCCAATCAGTGCAACTGTCCAGTGAGGACCTGCCGACCTTGCATGTGGCCGGTGATAAGGCCGGCGGAATCTATGTCAGTGATCTCAGTTGGGGGCAGTTAATTATCTTTGGTCCTGTGTACAGTGTTCTAGAGCATGTTGCAGGACTTGGTGGGTGACGGTTTGTGGTTGATCGTGGAGTGCGGCTCATCAACACCATCAACCCAGCTGGCATGTTGCAAGCCTCCAAGATGCGCAGCTGCTGTTGTTTCTGTGCAGGTGTTGGACATTGGCGCCTGCTGCTCCCTGTGGAGCTTACCCCGTAGTCTGCTGCTCCTTGCTGCACTTGAACAGCTGATAGTGCCTTCCAAGGCAATTGGGCAGCATGTACTTGAGCAGCTGGAGCTACGGGGCAGCAAACCTGTTGAGGTGCTGATTGATCCAGCGGATTCAGAAGATGATGAGGAGGATGGGGAGGGTGCAGGGTTTTGTGAGGCATTGCCATCATCAGGGTCTAGCAGCGATGACGATGTCATCGTCGGGGACACACAGCAGATGCCAAGGAGAGGACCGTGGTAACAGCTACAAGGCTGTGACGGTGTCTCAAGCGCTGGGTGCTGGTTTCTGACCGTTCCTGAAGGTTTCTTGTATCTGGGGTGCTGATGAAAGGTGTTCTATTACACAGAGATGATGCCATCAGTCAGTGAGCACTATTCAGTGCTTTTCTCAGGCCCGGAGGTCAAATACGCCCAACAACAGCAAAGGATTTTTTCAGTGTAGTTGCAGCAGATGCACAGCAATTGCGTCAAGCTGTGAAACAACAGGTTGGACCTGGCAAAGGCACCTTGCAGCGGCAATGTTCAGTGTTGGTGCAACAGATAACATCAAGCAGTCTACCTGGTTGGCCTCTTTAAAGGTAACAATGCTACATTGAGTTGTTGAGATGTCAGCTGCTGGAGCAATTGTGCGCATCGACAGTCAAACGTTTCTTTGTCAGTCATACAGCAAGACCGGGAGGCCTTGATGAAGGTGCCTTTGGTGTCTATCTGATTGAATCTTTATCAGTAACACAATGGCCAGGTGTAACTGTCGGGTGCTCTAGGCGGTTGCGCTGACGGAATATCAGCAACTCCTGCGTATGGATGTGGTTTTCAGGCCCGGAAGCGCTGGTGGGTGTGACCCCGTGCTTGACGCGCCGCGGACGTATCACGTACAAGTTACAGTACCTGCTAAACTACCATGCGCCAGCTTCAACACGCGCATTGCAATCATCATACTTATTCAACTACTGGTTGTATTCCTGATACGTGAGCTGTGCAGTGAGCTCATACGGGACTCCTGTAAGCCTTTGCATGCAACCTCTTCCAGGCCGCAATTCAGCCGATGAGTTCAGATGAAGCAAGCAAGAGATTGACAGAGCTACCAATTAATATCTTACTGCACCATGTGTTGGCACTTCTGGCTGACACACCCCTTGACATTATCAGCTTCGGATGTACTTGTCAGGCAGCGCACAAGCTTGCCAGTGATGACAGCCTTTGGTCGTTTCTCTGCAAGGGCTTTCCCTGGCCGGACCCGGCCTCTTGGAATGCGGTGAATCACAAGCAACTTTACTTGGGCCTGGTGCTACCATACAGCCACTTGCTGGATCATCTATGGCACAGCACCACATGGCCTGTTGGCCAACTCATCCGAGTTGATGCAGAGCCACCTCGGCTGGTTGCGCGATCCTTGTACTTCAAGGGGTTGAATGCTGGTCCTTACTGTCATGATGTCTTTGTTGTGGAGCTTGCACCAGGCCAGGTCAGAGCAGCGGGCATCTGTGACATGCACTTCCCATTGTGTGTACTAGCACAGCAACAGACTCTATCGAGCTGGTAGCTGCTGCATGATCTTCAGCAGGAAATACGTTATTCTCTGCTGCATGCCTACGGCAAAAGTATGTAAATGCGCAGCAAAATGCTGGCAGTGGCAGTGTACACAATACATTGTTTGGCAACATCACCCTGCAGGAGCGCCCATAGTAGTAGGTTGCAACAGCCATATTGCTGCCTGTCCTGTGTGCAGATGCGTGCTCGTGTAACATGTTGGCGTGACAGACATGGTGCTGATGGGTTTGAGTCTGAGGCAGAGCTCACGCCAGCTCCAGCACCAGCAGCAGCAGCAGCAGCGGTGGCAGCAGGTAGTAGCACCTCCAACACTGCAGCATCAACCCTGGCACCAAGCAGTCATTCCACACCAGCAGCTGCAGGAGATGAGCAAGTTCAGCGCAGCAACACCAGCAGGATCAGCATCAGCAGAGGTTTGGCTGATGCTGCTTGTGGTTTCATGTTGTGCTGTAAGTCTCGTTGTGACTCGGTTGTCACAGAGTTCACGAACAGGAAGACCAAGGCTCGGCCATATGCGGACGTCAGACACAGGTTCATGGCAGCGCCCAGCAGCCCTGGGCAGCAGTCTGTGGCGGCTGATGCTCAATACAGCAGCACAAGTACCATGGGCAGCAGCGGCAGCGGGGGACACCATGCCAGGCGCCTACTTCCACCACTGCCTGATGTTGCCCAGTCACCTCCCATTGAGCTCATTCACTTCATCACACTGTCAGATATGCGGCCAATATTCACAACACCAGTCTACCGGCGGCTGGACCTCAGCACATGGCTTCACCAGGGCAGCAGTAGCAGCAGCAGCCAATGTGCAGCTGGCAGCAGAGGCATGCCAGCCACGTCATCATGTGGGCACCGTGCTGTTGAGGCTACAGATGTGTTAGCGGGCAGTGCCCTCAACCTCACTGGTCTCTGGCGGGGCACATATGGAAGTCATGGGGTGGAGCTGCTGCACCTGCAGCTGATGCAGGCACCTCCAGGCTATGACTTGTTCAATATCAGCAGCAACAACACCAGCAATGACACCACCACGCATGCAGATGCACCTCTTGCTGGTGCTGCTGTTGCTGCTGATGTCGCTGGGAGTGGCCCAGCATCTGTCGCTGCAGCATTAACTGCTGACAATGCCACTGACGGCTTGCCTGCTGTGTTGTTGAGGGGTCTTGCTGGTATGACAGACGCCAGGTCATCAGCAGACATACCTACATTGTACGCCGAGTTGCCAATGGAAGCAGCTGCAGCAGCAGCAGGACCCCCTGGTGAGTCACTGGTGGTGGTGTATGACAACCCTACTGCAGCAACTGGAGACGCAGGACAGCAGCAGCAGCAGGAGGATAATGATGTTGTGGAGGAGCCAGACAGCTTGTCAGCAGAAGCAGGGCTGAGCAATGGTCGTCATCATCAGCCCAGTCAGTTGCTGCTTGTTGCCACCAAGTTGACTGGTGACATGAATGTTCCTGTTGGTCATGTCAGCTTTGCTGTTGACATCGGCAGCCCTGCCCCCGGGGACAATGAGCTGCTGCAGCTGTCAGGGACAACAGCCACAGATGTGAGCATCAATTCACCAGGAACAAGGCAACTCAGGATCAAGGTGGGCTGCAGTCTGTGGGGTGCATATGGCAACTAGTGGGTAATAAACCCAACAGGCATGTTTGGTTGTCGGGCCTATGCAGCTATGTCAGTGGTGGTCATTGACAGGCTGTGAGAGTCAGCATCTGCTGGCCAGTGTTGATGTCAAGTCACCTACTTGCGCCTGGCAAGCCCATGCCCTACCTCCCCTGTGGTGATGACATTCCTGCTGAACCTCCTGCTACTGCTGCTGCTGCTGCTGCTGTTTGGCTGTGTACACAGGAGCGCTACCGTGGTCGTGCTCAGATTGCATTCACTGGCTTCCAGGCACCCTCAGTGATTGCAGCTGAGCTGCTGGTATTCACTGACAGCGATGCACTGGGACTGCTGTGGAAGAGCCCAGTGGACAGCTTCTCACTGTTCAGCAGAGTCATGCAGCTGCCTTAACACCATGATGCCGTAAGACAGTGAGCTGGAGATGTGGTTAGGCATGCCGGGCAGGCTGCAGTGGACAATGACATGGCAAATTCATGTGTCTGCTGCAACTGCTGCAGCAAGAAGCTTGACTGGTGGCTCACAAGCACTGTGATGACAAGAGCGTGGAGCTGTAGGCAACAGCAGTAAGTGTTTCAAAGGGCGTCTGAGTGTGCAGGTGCTTGTTATGCCATTGCAGCCAAGGTCCCTGTCAAATAATTCAACAGACTATAATGGGACGTTAAGGCTGGTAGACGGGGTTTGGTTTTTATCAGAGAGGAATGAGTCTGTGTCAGCATTGGGTGCCAAAGTGCAAAAGTTTCCAGTTGTATTGCTGTTATTACCGCTACTAGTGATTTCACTAGCTGTTGTTGTTAGTCGATTCAACATGCCTACATACATATGTCCCTGCCGTACAGTGCAGTGTGTTTGTGCACTGGCAACTGCGCAGCAAGAGTAAGCCTGTGATGGAAGGGCATGGCTGTTTGGTGGCGGCAGCTGCAGCTGATAATCAAGAATCGTGGGCTACTCACACAGACTACAGACTGCAGCCTGTAGGTAGCTGCCTTCAATATTGCAATATTCAATCTACTCGCTTGCAAAAGAACTTTAGCCATGCAGCAGTTTAAGATGCTATGGCAAATGCGCTGACATGCGTTGGGGGCGCCACCCTGGTATGATGCTTGTGCCTGCCTTAGCTGCCCCTTGTGTTTGTAGTTCATCTGCAACATCTGGGTATGATATCCAGACTTTTGCAAGGTGTGCCTCCGGCACGTGCAGTGTCCTTGGAGGCTATCTCACCGCATCATCACATGCAGTGCTCATCAGGGTGTGCAACATGGGCAGGTTGAGCAGAAGAGATGGAGCCGAGGAACATTGGATGAGCTATGCATACAGACCGTCTGTGTCAGTGGTGTGTATTCTGGGCGTTCCAGACAGGATCTCATCTCTGCTGGGCCAAACCGGCTAGCATGCGTTGACACCTGGCAGCCCAGATTTTCACCTGTACAGCTCACGGACGAGAAGAAATCTACACAAAAAAAAAATCGGCCCTTGTTCAAATGGCATATAATGCATGTTAAGTTGCTGTAGCCCGTCAACAGCATATGCTGAATGCATTCCACACAATTGAAACTAGGTTTGCACTTGGAATAATACCACTGCGTGCCGGTATCAGTACTGCTCCAAGGCACACACACAGCAAAATGCAAAACATTGCACGAGTTAACGTAGCTGCTGCCATTGGAAAACAACGGGTCTATACCCTACATAGCACATCACTACGCTGTGGGCACGCATCTGCTCTAGAGCTCACACAACTTTAAGAAACCCTGACACACACTTTCAGTGTTGGACAGGTCAGATTCTCTGCAGTGATCCTGTTGGTCTGTGATACTACCCTCCAGCCCAGAACCAGTGTTAGCTGTCAGTGCTGCAGCTGCAGTGGAGGTGGCACCACCAAGCTATACCCAGCCCATAACGCTTTGGGAGATTTGAACACGGAAAGGAATCACAGGCCAACACCCATAAACAATCATTTGTTTTTGACATATGCTATGCGCATAGGATGCATGCATCATGCACAACAATTAGGATGCAATCAACAAGAAAGCGCTATCAGCAAGCCATTAACGACAGCAGTGCAATAAACACACAGGCAATTGTGTTGCAACAGCTGTGCAACAGTACACAAACCAGCAGTTGCTCAACAGATCATCATATGTCAGGCTCCATGTAGGCATAAGAGACTGATGCCAGGGATGCACTGGAGGGGAACAAGCCAGGTTACACAATGCTGCAGAGCTGTACATGCTGCAGAGCTCAAACCTGAAAAGACCCTTCAAAGACACCTAAATTTACTAGCTGTACATCAACACACATCACTGCTCACAACATACACTGCACATGTAACTGGCCACACACCTCATGGTCTTACAATGTGCTGAGGCCAGGGCGCTGCCTGGGCACCTTGAGGTAGTCCACAACCCTGAGGCCCAGGCTGGCATCATCTCGCTGGGCCCCAACCCCTGGTGAACGTTCAGGACTTGATGTGATGTCATCAGCCTGCAACAGCTGACCTACACCTGCCTTGCTCACACCAGCAGGCACCCAGCGTGAGGGGTAGGTGGCTGCATGTGCTGCAATCTGGCCACTGCCTGCTCCCTGCTCCCCGTACCACCTGTGGTCTTCCCGCCACACAGTGGGTACCCGGTCATACCCCAAGGTGAAAATCTCCAGATCACCATCCCTGGTGATATGCATGCGCGTCAGCCCCTTGAAGTTCACAATGCGCAGTGCTGAGAAGGCCTCATCATAATGCACATGGAACCAGCACACACACACGTATAGGTACAGCCCAAACACAAAGCCCATGGCAGGGATGGCCAGCATCCAGTAGTAGGCCAGCATGCCAGCATAGTACGCAAGCACCTGTACACGACTCAAGCCAGCAAAGCCATCTGCCACATTGCTGGCACTGCATACTGCATTCCTGGCCACTGCTATGGCCTCAGGTATGTCGTAAACCGCCATTGCCACCTTGATAATCCCTGGATAGAGGCCCCAGCTCCACTTGTGTGCCATGTCCCTCAGCCCCATGGGGTCAGGGAAGTGCTGGTCCTGGTACGCCTCAAACCAGTGGTACATGGAGTGGTGGCCAGCATTGCCAAGCTTCTCATACCTACACAAGAAGATGAAGCAACGTGACACTGCAATGCCAACTGCAGAGGTCTGCTGGTGTATGCACGCTGAACCAATGCTCACATCATGTGAAGGTCAGTGGACTACCAGTGCAGCAGCATGAAGACCTGCATTGGCCCCTGAACCTGCTGTATTGGTCCTGGCAGTGCTGGTGAAGGCAAGCAGAACCTACTTGATGCAAACCTCCACACCCAGCTCCAGCAGCAATAGCAGCACCACTGCCAGGCTCAAGTGGGTGCCGGCATGCAGCGCTGCTACCAGCATCTGTGTGCTGGTGCCGCCAGTCCTCAGCTTGACCAGGGGACCAACCACAGGAGACCTCCGGGCAGCCTTCTTCATGCCACACCGCTGCATCACACTCACACCAGCACTGCCGGTCCCTGCCTGAAGCTGCTGTTGCTGCTGAGCCAACTTGCGTTGTCTCTTCTGCTCCCGCTGCAGCTGCTGCCGCTCCCCTGAGACAGCCCCCACTCCGCCCCCCTTGGCAAAGCCCAGGCACAGCAGGAAGAACAGCCCTACTGTCAGCAGTGACAGGTACGAGTTCATGAGAATGTCATGCCAGGTGGCGGCAAACTCAGCCACAAATGCTGATATGAAGTCCAGCAGTGACGTGGCTGACAGCAGTGCCACACCGGCATTGCAGCGAGGGAGGGTTGACACAATGGAGAGGAAGTAGATGGCACCTCCAATCACGTCGAACCGAGAGTTTTTAAACCTGCAAGCACAGCACAAGGCAAAGGGCTGAGTGGGTCTCTAGGAGGCCGGCACATTGCATTGCTGAGGGGCACTGTTACGGGTCCTGGAGGACCTGCACACCGCCTTAACCAGGCTGCCTCATCCCAAATCCAGGTCTCACAGCGCCCCCGCCACCCCC